>JAYMSW010002193.1:0-14350 GCA_036897725.1 Erodium texanum | reverse complement strand
AGATTTTATGAACAGGATAATAAAAAGAACATACCCACATCTTCACATTCAAGAATAAGAACAGAAAAATAATATCCAAATGATTTATCCTTCTCCGAACAGCTTACCATTTGATACACCTCTAGAGTAGTAGCTCCTTGGTTTCTCCAACCTGTAAACACAATAATTCCATCTTCAATAAAAGCTCATCCTTCATTCACATTCAATAAACAGTGTAAAGAGAAAGGAAACGAAGGGAAAAAAATCATTTTTAGCAGAGATTTTCTCTGGAATCAAACACTCATCAGAAATGCAAATCCCAAAACTATTCCATTCGGGAAGTTATAAAATCATCAACTGGGGATGGAAATTTTGCATAAGCTGTGAACCAAAGGAGCAGAGAAATAGAAATAGACTCACCGACATAGAGATTCTCCAATTTCAGCACCGAATTATAAATATTGTGAATCGTGCATAATCTTCTAACAGCCATCTCTGAACCCAAATCTTCACTTCAGTGCGCTAATAAATCAAATCGCTTCCTCCATGTGAGTACACGAAAGTTTTTTGGGACGGCTCAGGTGGCCGCAGGCCCGACCACTCCTCAGCCCCAACCCCACCCGCTTCGTGCACTCCGGCATCATCTTTTCCAGCTTCTTGAACACGCTCACCGTCGCCTCCTTTGATGGTACCGCCAGGACCGCCACTTTCCTGGTCCTCTCTATCATAGCAGTGACCGCCACCGTCTCCTCCGTCGTTATCCTATTCTCTGCCTCTTCCGCCGTCGTGATGTGCTGCCGCTCCAGAACCATCTCCCTCCTCATATATATACACTGTCGATTCGTTTGTGGGATTGGCACCGTTTCGAGTATGAAGAGTAATTACTTAAGTTGAAACTGAAACAAAGAAGCTCAACCATCACAAAAGCTCACAGCGAGAGATAGCAGCCCTGAAGCCATGCGCAAGCAAAAAATCCCAATACTGAGCTAGGAGAATGCCAGATAAGCTTCCCTATGTTTTCCTTTTATATATATATAGATTTCTTTTTATTTATTTACTTTTAAATTTAAGAGATCAAAGTTGACAACAAAGACCAAATCTGCTATGAACAGGTCATGAAGAAATGAATCTGATATGGGTTCTCATTTACACAAACAGGTCATGAAGAATTGAAAACTCGAAAAATGGACATTGTCTCATATGTCAATTTTGCTTCATCAACATTGTTGTTAGCTGCAAACTTCACTTGAAATCGAAAGGGTCGCTTCAACTCTTAACATTATTCCCTCGCCTGGTTTGAAAATAAATGAGGATCTTCCTATCCACCGCTATTTGGTTCACCTAATTGCCTGCTCCATATAACAAATATTTGAATCCTGAAACTGTATTTACATATGGCATGACATAGAGTAATATAGTTAAAAGGACATTGGAATGTGAATGTAAATAGACACCACACCTTACATTCAGCAAAAATGGGACGTACTTCATCGAAGATCTTATCCACCGATCCAACTGCATTGATCTGCATTACGATCATAGTCAGTCTAATCATAAATTAAGCAACTCAATCAAGTTTCAGCAGAGTTAAACTCGTAATGCACGCTCCCTCCTACAAATTATACATTACCTTGAAGAGTTTTCCTTTCTGGGTATAGTAATTTATAACAGGAAGACTCAATGCAGTAAATACTGTGAGACGGTTCTTCACTGTTTCTATATTATCATCAACCCTGCCCTGCAATACCATTTATTTCTTAATAAATATACTTTTATTATTATTATTATTTAAAAATGACTTGAAATCCCTATAATATATTATACACCACATAAGCACCTCATTACGGTTAAGCACTCGCTTCACCATCTCCTCTTTAGGAACATCAAAGTAAAGCACAATGTCCGGTTCTGCTCCAACCTGCACTTGCAATAACGCGTACAAAACTAAATTAACCCCAAGAGTGAAGAGAATATAGAATGACATATTCCGAAAATTTGAATGATAATCAACTTTTTTTAACAGAGAGAAAAAATAGGGTCAGAAAGCTTAAAATGACGTTTTAAAGTTGGGATTAGTTAAATGTAGAACGTGCCAAGTTGGGGTTAGCTATCCATAATTTTCCCTATTCTTTTTTACCTCATAGTCACTTTTTATCACCTATCCACTACATAATAAGAGCATATTATTCTATAACGCTAACAGACAATATTTCAAAATTAATTAACCATGATAACAATTATATTTAACAAAGATGTAATGGAAATGCAAGCACATACACGCCTTAACTGAGCACACTTCAAAAGAAGAATTGAAAGAAACTCACGATTTTCTCAAAAGCTATGCGATTCTCCTCGCTTCGGGGAAAACCATCAATGAGAAATTTATGATTGTCACTGGATTCCATCGCCCTACAAATCAGTTCAACCGTCACTTTTGAGGGAACAATCTTTCCTTCTCTAATTGTGTTAAGAATCATGGCCCTGGTAATGTAGTTCTCAATATGATCAGAAGACTTCATAAAATATGATGTGCTTGTTAGGAAATTTGTCACCATGGAAATTTATAACACTATTACCTATTAGCACTATTAGAAGATATTTCTCTCCTCAATAGATCTCCTGCACTAAGATGTGTGAACCCGAAAGTCTCAACTATCCTTGCACATTGTGTACCTTTTCCACTACCGGGCCCACCTGAGAACATAAAGGCCTCACTAGTTTGAACAATCATGCAACATACAGTATAAGATAGTACCAGAAAGTGCTCTTTTCAGTCGTTAGTGTCAATTATAAAAAGGGCCTCTTATATATAGTTATCTATGTATCAATCTGAGGTGAAGGCATAATGATTATGATCACATGAGCCTCTTGAAAGATACGAATGTAATTAAAAAGACATAGTTGCTTATGCAATGCAGAGCCTTGATTGAGTGACTCCATAACACAAACATTACCTAAGACAAAAGTGATGAATGGATTTTTCTCTTCAGGGATAGCTCCAGATTTTGCCTGCATGCAACAATAAGCAAACAAGAACAAATTATTTGCCTGTACAACTTAACACAATTGGAGTGCCAAAAATTAGAATGAATAACAACAAATGGGATGAGCCAAGGAATTAATGATGATACGGCATAGCACATCATATGATTTCAATGAATTTCTATAGTTGTTACTTGGTCTTAAAATCAAAGACAGCATGGGACAATTACCAGGTTCAATAAAACGCATACTCAAATCAATTGTAACCACCCAGATCAGTATTTTCACACTAAATGATAGTCCCTATTTTTTTATTAGTTGTCCATCAATTCAAGTTATTAGTGACACAATAAGGTCATAGGAGATCTTTATGAACATGAATATACTACTGGTCTGTTTACCTCTGTTGCGAATGACGCCAAAATCTGCAATTTACCAGCTGTCTGTATAAAATCGGAGAAAACACAAAGTCAGAAGGCAGAGGTATGAACAGAACACACTCAGTTATACACGACCATGCCAATTGCAGAAATTTCCCAGTTCTTAAACATTTCTTTGAGTTCCAATCCTAATTACAGACATGCAATTTTAACTTACCCAAAACCTCAGAAGAGAAAGAAACCTAGTCTGTCAACTTAGTAAACAGGTTTGACCATCTACACTATTATTCATGGACTGTAATTGATTGAACAAAACAAAACAAAACTGATAAATTCATCAGATTCTGCAATGTGTAGATTTATCGAGCACTTCGAAACTGCCATGATAATGAAGTGATCAATCATCATGTACATCACAACTTATAAGTCAAAGCAATTAAACTGGTAACTAAAAAAAGACATGAACCACTAAAATGTGATTTCAGCAAATTAGATTTGGATCAATTATACTACTCACCAATAAATTCTACTGGTAACTCCAGAATCTAAAGCACTACCTTGTCAGCACTAAACTGATTAGCATAACCCATAACCGCATTCATGTAAAGTTTCAATCGAAAACCATTATATAAATGATTTAATGTAACCTAAATCTAAAGCAATAAATAACCCAAATCTCTTGCAATAAATAACCAAATTAATTATTCATTTTACTTCCACAGTTACTCAAATAGGATCTAGCTCCACTTCAGCTGAACTAGTTCTAATTTCGAAAACAACCAACAACCCAACCGATCCACCAATCGCCAGCACAAAGGAAAGATTCAACAAACCAATTTGACAAACTGAAACATTCCATGTCAAGTTCAATTTCAAAACCTATCGGTGATTTACACTGCTCGGTTCGAATGACACGCCACCGAGGACCACCACCACTACCACGGCAATCAATTACATACAACAGAGTAAGCGTGAAGGTCGGAGCGTTACCTGGTTGAGCGATGAGGTTCTGGAGGAAGAGATCAGAGAAGAAAGTGAAGTCACGCGCCTCCACATGTCTCCGCGGTGATCGAGTCTTCTGATGGAGCGTTTTCGTGTACGGCTTTGCTCTCACATAGACATTTCGTCGAACAGGTTACGTGAATCGTGCAGCGGAGAAGTCTCCTCCGTGCGGCGGCTACGTGAGAGACTAAGCCACTCGAAAAATTCGGTGGCATTTCCGTAAATTCCTTCACATTATAAATTTCATTTTTTTTCATTGTCTGGGCCCCAAATTTGTGGGCCGTAATGTTCTTCATTGAACTTGTTTTCAAGTATTTTGTTTGTTACTTGGCAATCGAATCGAAGCAACACAAATTTAACCGAGATGAGTTTTGTTTAATAAATCATCAACTGACTTATCTATTATTTTTTATTTGGACTTGAATAATTACTTTTGTACCAAACTTGAGCAATGTGAGCTTGTTCGAGCTTTGTTGAATATTTGATTGGTGTTTGTTACAATAATTACTTTTGTACCAAACTTGAGCACTGCGAGCTTGTTCCAGTTTCGTTGAATATTTGATTCGTGTTTGTTACAAACGAGTTTAAGTCGAACTAAGGTCAATAATATACTCGCCTGATAAAAAAATTGGAGTACATACAATTTTTTTATAGCAATTCTACCCTAAACCAAAGATCTATATATATATAATAAGCCCAGAATAACAAATAGAACTGGAACTTATTGGCAATTCAGCAAGCTGTTAGCTTCATCTTCACAGGAACACCCAACAATATTGTACTGCATTTTAGCAATACATCAAATAATTTCAAATCCCTGAACTAGAAACGACATTATTCATACCTTTTCAAGTTATGATCCCAAAACAATATAAAAATAATCGAAGGACGGTCTCAAATTGAAAATTCGAGAGAACAAAAAATATATTATAATAAAAACCTTTTCCATATACAGTTTTTGGAAATATTGAATAATAATAATAAGCTACAATTAATCAACACCGGCAAAACAATTTTACAGGTTGAATTCGAACTAGAATCGAACAAAAATTCCATCTATATATAAATATAAATATGTACATTTGAGGGGGGGAAAGTGGTAAAAGTTGAAAACTATTGCATTATTTCACCTGAAAATCCTCTCTTCTCTATGCTCCTTGTGGGAGTTGCAGAAACATGTGTGTAGGAGTGCAAGCTAAGCAGATAGAGAGAGCATTGTCTATAAATGTGATGGTTTGGGGGTGGCATCTGGTGTGTTCCTTGCACTCTTCACTACCAGATCATAGTTTATTGAAGCCAGCTGTGACAAGTTCTGCACATTTATTACAACCTTAAATTATCAGTCTTGGAACAAATTCGATAAGCCAGGTTCTTGACACTTTGGTTTCACATAATGCATAGTTTGGTAAATTAGCAAGACCACAAGATTGAAAATACACTCTCCTTTGACCCTTAATCCAAATGCATCCTAAAAGTGTTTAGTTCTTCAGTTAACAACATAAATGAAGGACCCACAAGATCAATGATAATAAGAGTTTATATATCATTTCTTCTGCTTCCATAAAAATGCATCAACAAACATTTACTGAAGAATTCCATACCTTGAATGAAAAATTACTGAAGGGATACTTTACGGTAAGGTTTGGAGTTTCAAAGTCTGTCAAACTTCCACATTTGTCACCCTGTATCATAGGCATAAGGCGATCAGGTTACTGAATACACAAATTGGACACATGAGGCTGCAAATAATATAGGTTCGGGTTGGAGCTGTATTTGCAACAGATATAAAAAGAAACAAAACCAGTAATTAGTAATATTGGTTGTAGGAAAATGCAGCTTCACATTATAAGATATTTCACAAACATAAATCATATATGCTTCCTAATCCACCAGATTCAAAATGATTTTTTTTGCTGTAGAGGGGAGCGTAATGAGTTATATTTGAAAATGCTTTTGAAAACAAATGAATGGTTAAACATGGGATCTTAATTTATCAGTCCAACGCAAAAAGATAAATAGATTGGTGTATAAAGTGCATACACATACTTCTTCATCCTGCATGTTGCTGCATGAACCACTGCTGCATGAACCGCTACCTGTGGAGGTATAGTCATCAAAGTCACTACCTCCATGAACCTGGTCATCTTCAGGACTCCATATGTAACGGCTCATGAAATAACTTGTGTCCTGCGGTTCTGCTGACGGTATGAACATAGCCTACGCCCAAAATAAGTAAACTTTGCTGAATCATACCATTCTTTCACACCATATTAATTAAGAGGTGGATGTAGATACAAACAAAATGATACCTTCTGCCTTGCAAGTGTGTCCCAGTTGATGTTCCTAAAGAAATAGTGTTCCTTCACCTACCAGAATACTTACGAGTCAGGTTAGTTTCTATTACGTTGTAACTCCTAATTAGTAATAATGATATTCTTATTAGCTATGCATAGATTACCTCTCTGGCTCCTGTTGCTCCTAGTCTATGAGGAGGATTTGGATTCAACAATCTGAAATGTAGTAAAGAGAGATAAGCACAACGGAGGCAGATACCTATGTAATACCATATTCAATATGTAACTCCTTAGGGATCTCTTACAAATACACTTCGTGTGAGTGCTAAATGTCCATCACAGACATTCATGATCATTGAGTACATTACCTATTAGAAACGATAGATGGTAGTATATTTACAGTACACACACCAGACAACAAAAATATTTTCTTGGAAAATACGTCCTAGAAAGATTACCTATGTCTCCTTTTGGTATTGAAAAGGTAAAACCACAATCCTGAAATCACTGGGTTATGCAATGCAAAACTTAAAGATGAGGTCATGGATATTATGTAGGACAAAGTTTTACATAAAAAAAAGAAGAAGAAATAGATCTCTCTCTCTTCAAAGATCTTACTTGTCAATCAAATCATATGCCTCATAGCTCAGTTCATCTGGTACCTTGGGCCACGGTATATCTCTGTTCATTATATTGTCAAATATTTTCTGCAATTGAGGAATGCCCATTAAAAAGGTAAGAAAGAAAATGTTGAGAAATTATAAAATGATGAAAACAAACAATTTCTGGAGTCATGAGCCCCATGATCATTAATTATCATTTTGAGCATATCTAAAGAGATTAGAGTCATGACTGAGTAGTTAAAAGATCAAAGACAAATTACAGATTGAGGAAACTTTGCGGCAGGAACAACAAGGCGGTCCTATTCATATCAAGCACAATTAATAGCAGCACTTAAAATAAGTTCACAAGGACAATTCATTTCAATTGGCATCTGTAATATTCAACAGAAAGTGTCAAAAAATGACCGCAGATCATTTCTTGGCGATGGGAAATAAAAATCAAAGTCATCTGCTTGAAGCAATATTCAAAATCTGTACTGTTACATGAGATGGCTTACCTGTGGATGGTCTGCATTGAAGGGTGGAATACCTACAAGCAACTCGAAAAGAATAACACCCACTGACCACCAATCTGCTGTTGCAGCTACAAGGAGAAGAGAACTGAAAGGTTAAACAATAAAAAAGAAAAGGAAAGGTGCATCATTGGATCCAATCAAATTAAATTCTAACCATGTCCCATGCCAAGAAGTATCTCAGGTGCCAAATAATCTGGGGTACCAACAACTGAATGATCTCGACGCTGTTCTCTTTTCATTGCATTTTGAGATTTTGGCTCATCATCACCAAACAAAGCAGCACTGCTGACTGATGGACCCGAAAAGTCATCTGTGCTATCAATAAGACCAACCTTCGAGAGCCCAAAATCTGTTAACTGTAACAAAGGGATTACAAGTTTGTGAGAAGTGGCAAGTACTACCATCCTTGGATTGTATTAAAGAGGCCCTAAATGTTTGCCTGGCAGAATTTTGTGAATGAAGTAAAACAAATGTTCCTGGACGATGGAGCATTATACCAAATGACCCACAGCAGAAACTAAAGAATGAGGGAAATTTTAAAACGTTGACCTTGATGTGCCCGTCCTGACCAATCAACAGGTTGTCTGGCTTCAAATCTCTATGAATAACATTCAGAGAATGTAAATAATCCAGGGCGAGAACCTGAAAGACATAGAAAATGCTATTTGTAATTGTAACATACACTAGAAATTTTGGGAACATGCCTAATTAGACAAATCTAAGAAAATCAAGGATGTGTCCTTACAATTTCTGCAATATATATGCGGGCCATGTCATCATCCAGGCAGCCTAGATTTCTCAATAAGGAGTAGAGATCTCCACCATTTAAGTACTCCATGACCAGATAAAGATTTTCCCTACATGTGAAAGAGTAGAAAAACCGGACCTGTCCATGAAATATTACACATCAGAAGTACTTTTCATAGTGAAATCATGGCCAAGGTTCTATACGAACAGACTGGCTCACCACAAAAGGATTGCGAACTGATATCAGGATGTTACGCTCAGCCAAAATACTTTCAACTGCATTTTTACGAATCATATCAGCCTTTTTTAGAACCTGCATAAGTATTTGTAACGTATCACCTTCCACGTAAAGACTACTAAGCCATGCTCAATCAACGGATCTTTTTGGACTAACTACACAACTTGCATGTCAATATGCATGCAGTATCTAGAGGAATGGGCTATTTCCAGAACTCATTTTAATCATAGTATACGGCATTCCCCCGTGAGCCTGACTTTAATTCAGGTCCCGGAACTTATAATAACTTGAATCCTATCCTCTCCTGGTCTGAATTGTGATCAATAAGAAGCAAATATAGAGCCAAAGAGATGGATCAACCAAGTTGTGGGTATTACTAGTGTGGATGCTGACCTTGATTGCAAACAAATCGCCAGTAGCTCTTTTTTTGGCAAGGAAAACTCGCCCATATGCTCCTCTGCTTATTGGTTTTATTATTTCAAAATCTTCTATTGATGTTCTGTCCTTGGAACATGGATTGATAGGGCTTGCACGCAGACTACTACGAAAAGAATCTTCCTCCATTGAACTCTCTTCATCAACCACACCATTTGACGAGTCTACCCTTTCATCTTCTATCTGCCCACAAAGGTGTACATACTTCTCCCTGGCAATGGCATAAACATACAAATTATATAATAGAAGGCTCAAATTTGGAATAGGTTCACAATATGGATTAACTTCGAGTATTTTACTCACTGCAATAACTTTTCTATACGCCTTCCGAAAGTCTCTACAATAAGAGCATCCACCTTCCTATCTTGGATAGCATATTTTAGGTCATCCAGGTGATCAATCATAAATTCCAATGTACTGTACTCACAGCTATTCATATTTGCAACAGAACGAACGATGTCAAGAAGCTTGTTTATCTGTCATGCAATTAACAAATGAAAATCACACTATAAGTAATCATGTAAGATGGAATTATCAATCTGAGTTAGGAAATGTTTTACGAAGATCTTCATGTTAAGAGTGAAACAACATATAAAATAAATCACCATTTGTTATACATCCACCATCCCCCAACCTAAGAAGATCTAAGCATATTCGAGAAATTTTAGTCTTCTGAAGAGCAATAACATACTAGATAAGTGGAAGCCTGAGCAAAGAAAAACTGATGTTAACTGAAGTCAATGCTAACACAGAAACTTTTTTTTATCAGCAATTTAGAAAAAAAAATAATTAAACAAGGGAGAAGCAAATTCCAAGATGGAACAATCAACCCCAACACAGAACTAACACATAAATTTATGATACGACATTATTACTGCATTAACCAGTAAGAGAACGTGAATAAAAAGATATGCATACAGGAACAAAGTTCCTAGCAATAATTAGTGAGATTATAGGTGAAACAAGTCATTTTCAACAGAAAGTTGGTATTGGCTAAATGAATCCTCTAGCAAAACTCATTGGGATCTTTGACTGGTATTTTCCTCGTCCACTCCATTCTATCTACAATCGTCTAGGGCTATCATATATTTTCTTATTACGTTCATGTTAACTTACGTCTACCCCACCAGTACTGCATATTTGGCCAACCGGTTAATTACTCAGGATCATTAGCCTAAGGTCTTGGGTTCAAGTCCGGTAATCTAAAACAGGAATGAGAGGTAAATAAACAAGACAACCTGCTAGCAGCAGAAGTTGAGAAACTTCAAATGAACACCTGACAATATGCATGAATATAAAACTAGGTACCTGCTGATAATTCTCAAGCTCAGATATCATCCTCCTTTCACTCAAGAGCCATTCAATGTGACTTGCTCGTGGTGTTAATAGAGGTGACCGTGGTGTCAAACTACCTGCTGATGACACCCTTGCATCTGGCATGAGACCAGAATGGTTTTCATAAGACGCATCAGGTAAAACATTCAGATCATCCATGACAAAAGCATTATCAGAATCAGGAACACAATCAAGTATTTCAGCCGAACACTGATGAGAAAGACTATTTTCTTTGGAAGACAATTCATCCAACTCTTTGTGTACTGGTGGAGACACTCTGGAACCCTCAGGACTTCCACCTGAAGTACGACTACTTTTTGGTGTCCACGATTCCAGTATCTTCTCGAGAGTTTCTGCAATTCTTTCAAGCCGTTCATTTACAGTTAAGCCTTTTAAGTCACACCTGTCAGCAATTGTACATATCTGAGAGTGCTCCTCTACATGTACAGTTGGTATTTCAACCTCACAAATGCGACAAATCATTGAGTTCTCATAGTCTAATCCCCATGAAACTTTACTCAGTCTTGACAACCCATCTGCATGTTCAGGGTGACATGATGGAGTATCTGAATTATCAGCGCTGTGTTCATGTCCAGTTTTTGTTCCATCTGTAACTTGCGAACAATTTGACTCAGTTTTGGAGGGTGTATTGACAGCTTCGGAGCCCTTTTTGTTCTTCTTGACCGCGAATGGAAGTTTCTTCCAAGATGATATCTTATAGCTGTTTGAAGTTGAATCACCACTCTTGGCAGTGCCAACATCTGAACCATCTGCCTGTTCTTGTTTCACAGGCATACTGTCTTGTTCTCGCCCATAGCCTGTCTTTATCTGCTTATAACCCACTCCACTTTCACCCCGTGAGTAGTTAGGGTCATGCCGTTCAATTCCCAAAAGTTGATCAGGAAAAACCGGAAAATCACTGAGCTGATGAAGACCTGCCATCTGTTCTTCGTAACCATTTTCTTTCTGGAACTGCACAAGCCTGGTGCATCTTGTAAGGATAAATAGAAGGCGGGTATGGGCTTGTTTAAGGGTCCCCAAGGGGAGTTCTTGGCGTCGGTCATCCAGAGCCTGAACTATGCCTTCACACTTCACCCAAAACTCACCAGGTGACATCTTTGCGCATCTCTGTGCTATAACCAATAAATCTTCCAAACTCTCTATCCACTCGGGGTGTGTTTGTGACAGCTTTTTAAGTATACCAACCAAACCACCAGCAAAAGCAGCCAGATCAGAATTAACATCTTCCTTGAGTCTGTCAAATTTTGCCCTGACAGCCACCATGATCTCCTGAAACATTAAGATATATGAATTGCATTACAATGTATTCAGTCCAACTGAAGTAGATGAATTACTAGAAACAGCATCCAACCTCCATGTGCCCACATGTGCGAGACTTCCAAACTGGAAAGGGATGAACTCCTGTGGAGTTTAGTTCATGGGAGAAGCTCTTGATAGCATTTCGCTCCCTATTTGCACTCGTAACTCGAATGATTGCCTGGAAACGAGGGGAATGCAATTCCTTGGCAAAAGCAGCGTGACTACCCTGCAAGGCACGTATATCACTACCATCAAGCTGGGCTACTTACATTCATCCTAAACTAACAAAAAATATACAAACACACCCAATAATTCATGGAATGTAGAATAAGTTATGAAACCAATTCATGGGCAATTTACCAAACTCCAACATTCAAAGAGCAGACCAAATTCAATAACAATGAAACATAAAATAAAATCACAACAGACATATATCACTACAATGGCATCAAGTTGGGCTACTTACATTCATCCTATACTGACAAATACAGATAGATACACCAAATGATTCATGGAACATAAAATAAGTTATCAAACCAATTAATGGGCAATTCACCAATCTCCAACATCAAAATAACACACCAAATTCAATAACAATGAAACATAAAATAAAATCAGTTCAGTGATCCTCAACAACCGATTATGAAATTGGCATGGAACAAACTATAAAACCAATTAGCAGACCTCCAAAGTTGGATTCAGAGGAGATGGAGCCCTCAACGATTTAGATTGACTCCACGAAGCCTTTTTCCCTAAAATGAACGACAAGAAACTGTAACAAACACAATCTATTCAACCATAATTTTATACCTATACACAGAATTTCCCAAAATCCATAAGAAAACCTTGGTCAGTGAAGGTAGGGGGCTGATTGGAGACGCCGCATTTGGTCTTGGCGCCAATCGAGCCCTTGTTGACGAAACTATTCTCCAGAGTCGGAGACGTGAGAGACGACGACGGGAACTGGAGGTGCGAAAAGGAGGATCTCGTCTTGATGTGATTCAACCCTACCGGAGAGACAATGATGGACGGTTCGTCGTCGTGATCCTCGTCTCCTTCGTTGTCCGAGTTAGCGCGATCCTCGTCGTCCTCCTCCTCCTCGTCGGTGGTCTCTCCTTCCTCGCCGTCATCCTCTGCGCCGGCGGCTTCCTCGCTCCGGTTCCTCCGGATGGGGATGGGGCGCATCTTGCGGAACTTGGCCCTGGCCGAGTTCAAGCGGGCAGCGGAGGAAGACGACGCCGGCACATCGGTGGCGCCGGAGGCTGGGGCGGCGGTGTCGGGTGGAGTAGGATTAGGCATGGGTCGTGAAGTGGGAGGTGAGAGAAAATGGTTGATTTTAGAGAGAAGAGAGAGAGAGAGAGAGAGAGAGTGATGAAGATGAGAACAGCTTTTTTGGTGGGAGAGACGATGGAGAGAAATTCGCGGGAAATTGGCAGAAAGAGAGATCTGACGGTTTCTGTTGCCTTCCAACGGAACGTGCTTCCCCCTAAGCAACATCTTTGCCCGTGCGCTTCAGATCATGACGGCGTCGTTTAGTTTTGTTTTTATCTGGCCCAATAGTGTGTTGAAACCCAATGGGATTGGTGGGCATTGCATTTACAAGGGCCTTGAGCGCCCTACAAGCCCGGTTCAATTTTCAATTAAAGCCAATTTTCTTGCCCATTTAGGAATTAACTTAAAGTTATGGGTCAATTTGGAAATACCCCATAAATATAAATATGTGTTAACATTATGATTTTAGAATTCCTTTTTGGAAATAATTGATTTAGTCAAAAAGAAAATTGAATAAGATTTTAGTAAATTATAGTTATGCCTGGAAGAGTAAAGATTCGAGATACAAAGCATGATTTCTTGGGATTGTTTTTTAAAGAATGTTAGAGGACACTCAGATGTTTCTTTTGTAAATTATAGTGGAAAAGGAAGTCGACTGAACCTCAAAGTATCCTTTTTTTTGGTCAGACATGATAGTCAAAACAAATTTATTTTTTTGTGTAATAATTCTTTCAGTTATTTTACTGATGTTTTATTTGCAATATATAATTTCAAAAATACAACTTGACCACCAGATCTGAACTAGGTATCAAACCTGAACAAATGTGTGCATTTCAGATACCAAATGTGAACTATGTTAATACTTTCATGAACTAAACATTTTGAATACCATTTCCGAACACTATCTCCTTAAATACTACTCATAGCTAAAAATACACAAAATTGATACACTACAAAAGAATATTAAGTAATCAGCATTCTGCTGAATTCTTGGTCATTTTTGAAAGAGGCCTGAAATTTTCTGACTGACCAATACAAGAGTGATTACACAAAATTTCCTGCTTCAACTCTACTCTCTGCTTCAATTTTACTTTCAATAGTCTCTATCCAGTCACCAAGAATGGAATTTACATCTTCCGGGAGCTCGTCATGGGGGCAATGCCCTGAAACATAGATCAAAAAGTAAATTAAGTGGGGGGGGGGGGGGGGGGGGCAAAAACCACACAGC
>JAYMSW010002192.1:0-14351 GCA_036897725.1 Erodium texanum | reverse complement strand
GCCGAGATGAGTGTTGGTGAGGACTTTACGCCCTTAGAGACGTCCATCCTGGTTCACATTTTAGTGCTCCTTGCTCTCTTCCGGGCCAAGTCCAAATCCTTGATCAACTTTCTCCCATTTTTCTCGCTTTAAGTTCCATCTTCAGACGTGAGCCGGGACGAGTGTTGGTGAGGACGTTATGCCCTTAGAGACGTCCATTCCAGTTCACGTTTTAGTGCTCCTTGCTCTCTTCTGGGCCAAGTCCAAATCCTTGATCAACTTTCTCCTATTTTTCTCGCTTTAAGCTCCATTGCCACTCATTTTCCTACAGAAGGTCAGAAAACCATAAAAGCATATAGGACAAGAAGGTATTATTTTACCTAAAAATGGGGACGAAAGAGAGTTTAAAGAGTAGGAGTAGGTGTAGAATTGGAATGCAAGATGCACCCGCATGATCTGCCAAGATTGTAACTTTCCTGGATTGAATTTCCCCAGAAATACGCAGCGTCCTTCGGTCAGAATTCACGCCCAAGGAAGAGATATGTTCTTCTCTGATTCCTGTCGCATTAGCTCCAATGGCAAATCTGGAATCACTATCTCTCTGTCTGGCTCAAAATCCGAATCCATGGCAGGTAATCCTGCCTCATTGACATCTGCCTCATCCTTAGTGGAAAGCATAAAGAGTTGTCTGTGGGTTGGGCAAATATGACCCCGAGTGAAAGGAGCCGAGCAAGTATGACATAGGCCCTAACGATGGCGCTCTTCAAAATATGCAGGGTCTTTTCATCGAAACGAGGCTCCTTGTGGGTTTGGTGATCTCGAATTCTAGGAAGGAGGCTCTATTGTGATCTAAGTCGACCTAGGTAGTGGTAGGTGAGGTGTGCAAGATGGCTGAGAAGTGTGGAGAAACGGCTAGATAGGTGCTCGGGTTCGTTGATCCACCCATTTCGCGAGATGCATCGTGTGTGTGAGGGATTGGGGAGGGAACATTAGAACACCCGCTCGGAGATTTCCTTTGAGACCACTGATATAGTTGGACAGAAAATATTCTTCAGAGAGTCGAGGATCCTTAACCAGTAGTAGAGCTCGGAGCTCCTCAAATCGGGTGTCATAATCCGCCAAGGAAGAGGTGTGATGCAATTACTTGAATTCAGCAAACACAGCCTCTTCACCCATGCCCTCGAACTTCCAGGTCATATCGCCAACCAACTGATCCTACGCAATATAAGGCCGACCAAGCTGGATTCCATGAACCAAATCTCAGCTCTACCGAAGAAATTAAAGGCTGCCAACTGCACCTTCGTCTCGTCCAATACATGATACAAATAGACAAAATTATGGCACTTTCGAAGCCACAATCGCAGACCTAAGCTATCAAATGGGGGAAACGTTGTCGGAGGTAGCTTAGGTGATAGCTGGTAGCTACTATGCGGCATGGTAGGGTAGCCGTAGTGAGGTTGCTGAAAACCTGGAGGTGGTCCGCATGAAGGTTCGCCTGAAGGCCTAGAAGTTTCCTCTTAGAAGACCCAAGTGGCGGAGAGGAAAGGCCCGGAGATGGCGACGCCAATCCTTTTTGTTTATCCCTATGGTTTGGTTCACAAGATCCATGCCTTGGTGAGAGCTCCGGAGCTCTGTCCGTGATTCCCAATTCTGGAGGGCGGCCTTGATTCCCAGAGACTTGTTCCATCACCACACGAAGATGAGACTCCATCTTCGCCATGGAAGCTGTGATGGTGGATACTGTAGCCTGAAGCTCAGTGAGAAATACTCCGTGTTGCTGGAAAGATTCAGTGAGTGAGGTCAGATATGTGGCTGTTTTCACCGCCATCTGTTCAACATCACAATTTTCATCATCTTGGTCACAGAATCGATGGCTCTGATACCACTGTTACGAGGAAGATGGGATATAGAAGGAGAAGGAGACGGAAACAGCTATTGAGGAAGACGGAGAGAGAGATAGTATTGAAGGCACTTGCTCAAGGAGCCATTACAACCGCAACTACAAAACTTGAAAAGGAAATTACTTAATTCTCATCAGGCAACCATGCTAGAATCGCTCTATATGAGCTAGACCTCAGTACAAAACGGTTACGCCCTTTTCCTGCATTCCCGGATCTCGCAGAGCAACCTCAATGTTGTGGATAGGAAGGTCCTGGCACAACGTTGCCATCTCAGCCTTCTTGCGTGCTCCTTATGTGGTTTTGTTCTCATCCTTGCCAGCTAGGCTGGCAATTTATGACGCCATCATCCTTATGGTCTTCATTCTCTTGGGCCGTAAGGAAGCCATCATGACATATTCTTCTACTTGTGTGATTGTATCTCTGAGGGTTATGAACAACTAAACACTCAATCTATGGTTTATGGGGAATTAGGGATCTTATATATTGCAATGATTGGTTTTTAATCCTTTATATGTCGATTATAATTCTAGGGTTTTTCTTAGTTGAACTTAATTCTAGATTTAGATTGATCACCTAAAACTAGAAATGTTAGGTCGTTAATTGTTACCTACCTGGGAGATCAGTGATTGGAAAATAACTAATATATGTCGGGTAAGATTATAATTAGCAATAACAGAATCAACACGATCGCAATAGCCACAGACCTAGTTGAAAGTTACATATTTCTATGAAATGATAACGCTTCGATGCTTCCTACACCTAGATTAGCTATAACTTGGTGGTTAGTTGTTGGTAGGATCCTACTTATCTGTAAAGGAATTCAAATTAGTGCATGAGGATATATGTTTCCCTTAGGACAATCGACAAAGTTGGATTAATTACTGAAACATTGTAGTATATGTGCCTTTATAAACTCGAGAACTCTAGATTTTGTTAAACTCATTGATAATTCGCCTGAATTCTCTTATTACACTTGCGTGGACCACTTTAATTATATTATTTTCAAAACTGTTACTTGTTATCGTTACAAAACCAAATCTTTTCCAGAGATCCAAAATAGTTTAATAATCAGTTCGGATAGTAAATAATGTCTTTCAACTCCCACGGATTCGATAACTCGGGATCTTTCTTAGAAACCTGTATTACATTGACTGGTATACTGTTGTACTGTGAGAATAAATTTACCTAATTTATTAGGTAAGTTTTGCTAGTGTCAATTATAAAGAACATGACACCTGAAAGTAGCTTTAGTTATGCTAAAGTAGACATTCACAGGTTTCTGTTTTATAGCCATTACTATACACATCAGAATCTAAAAGTACTAACTTTTAGGGGTGTGCAGTATTCGGTCATAATCGAAATAATAATCTAAATCGAATCAGAAAAAAATATGATTTGATTATTCGTTTTATTTGATTAGGTTAATTTAAGAATTTAGGTTTGATTTCGATTATTACGACTAGATAATCAAATTAACCGAAATATTATTTTATAGTTATTATTGATATATATTATATACATAAACTTCAAATTAAAATATTATTAAAATATCTTATCCCAATTGTATTTGAATGTATAAGATGTTTTTTTGTAAAAAAAGTATAATATTGTGTAAAACGGTTGAACGTGAAATTTATATTTTGTTCAGTTAGGGAAATAAAATTGATTATTTCGATTAATAATTGAAATAATTTCAGTTAATTCGATTCGATTAGTAAAAGGAAAAAGTCCAATTAGATTAGTGTATTTTGACAATCGATATTTTAATTAAGTTATAAAAATCGCTAATAATCGATCGACTAGTCGAATGCACACCCTTACTAACTTTACATCCTTTTTGTAAGGAGCGATAAAATCAAGAGCGAATACCCACGTTGAGAATGGGAAATAATGAAAAACCAACCGATAAATGCACACAAAAGAGGTTCCAATTTGCATAGATTGTAAACATGTCTTACTTCTTCTTAGAACTTACTATGTGCTTCTTTTGTAGAGGCATTTTATCGAAACTACATCTCAAACTGGTATCAATATTTCACTACCTCTGGATTTGATGTAGAAGCTAGATTAATTACCATCAAATTACTCCTCCGGCACGAGTGAAATTTGTACCTGCAAACATAAGAGCCAAAGCAAATAAAGGAGGAAGATATGTGGGTGGCAGTAGCAGTCAACCATCTCCTACTGCATATCTATATATGGTGATAGTGACACAATAAGTATTAGCCAACCTGTCCAATAGAGTGACTCAATCGTTAAATATTTCGTTGACTGTTCACTGCTTTCACATGCATTTGTCGAATAATTTATGTGTTGTGGGTTTTTTCGTAGAATATTTTGAGGTGCCTAGCACATTTTGATTCTTGAACCTTTTGTTTTTTATTTTTTACGTGAATGTATCTGGTGAATGGTCATGTACACGATGATGGTAGGAACCTTGGAAAACTTGATATACTTTTTGGTCCAGTTTATCAATGGGAATTCAATTCTTCCTGATCCACTGAGTTTTGGGAGATCTTAAAATGAAACCAACAAATGAAGCAACCTTTCTGAATTTCGGGAGATCAAATCCATCCGTTATCAAACCAAATAGCAATTGTACAAGTAAATCAGAACAATTTTGAGAAACTCCATCTACTGTCTCCATTGGGTTTCATGTCATCGACATTTTGGTTAGTCTGTTTCTGCTTTGGACTTTAATTACGACTAATTTCTGCATTGATAATATAAAGTTTTCCATCTGTTTTAACAATTAGTGTCAAGAAAGAAAACATCTTGTAATCACTTCCAAAATCATAGTTGTAATATAATATAATTTGGGTGATAGTTATTTCCCTAAGTCCTAATTATGGGCTATCAATCAATTTGTAACATTTCCTAAATAGTTATCAATTAAATTTTTATTGTAGTAAGTTATTTTCAAAACTATTATCCAAAGGTATATGAGTTTAGAATGATATGGCTTGCTTGAAGTTTCTCATGCAAATGTGAATAATTAAAACTCTAATAAATAAATACTTAAAACAATGTAATGCAAAGATAGATAATTATGTTGAGGAATTTGTCATAAAAAAACAACCATTACCATTGCCATTAAATAATGACACATGAGCATGCGTCACGCGGTGCAGAAGCGCGTAAGGGTATTACGGTAAATCTGGGGTTAGGGTTGTAGTATATAATCCCTTCAGAGTCCACGGTTCTCAGATATCGATCAATTGACAGAGAAGGGAATTGGAGATTTGTGAAAGCGAGAAGCGAAGAGAAGAAAATGGCAGAGGAAGGACAGGTCATCAGTTGTCACACCGTCGAGCAATGGACCGCGCTGCTCGAGAGGGCCAACGCCTCTAAGCAATTGGTAATTTTTTTTTATATTTATTTTGTTTATGTTATCTTTTTTGTCTTTTCTTCTTGTGATCTCGTGAATCTCGTTTGCCTGTCGGAACGACTCGATTTTGGCTCTCGGATGATTCTTGTCTTTTCAATTGCTGATTGTCCGACAAATAACTTATGTCCCATAGCTTTATTTGGGTGCTTATGATTGTGATTTTGAAATGGGTTTTTTTTAGGGTTTGTGTCGGTTCAATTCATTTCTTACTGTGTGTTCTCTGTGAAATTCAAGTAAAAGTATTGCGTTTGCTTTCTGGATCTATGGAAATGTGAAATCTAAGACCATCTCTATATCTCCCTAATGTCCATATGGTGTGTTCACCAGCATATGTGAATATTGGAGTTCCCAATTATATGAGTATTAGAGAGTGGAGCAAACTGATTTATTTATTGGAAACCCATGCAAACACCTGATGCTATGTGACTTCAAAAAAAAGATTGTTTTTTTTTTGCTTCATTTCCATTTTTTAATTGGGCAAAGCAGTTCTAGATCATTGTTGTTCAACTAATTACCAAAACTATGATTATTGTATTAACTTGCTGCTGTAGCTTGGTGGGATTTATAATTTAAATCAATATAATTTTTCATTCCTTTTCAAATTCGTACCCTGTATGATACTTCAAAGGGATGTTTTGCAAGTATATAGTGGGACTGCTTTCATCAGGGGAAAATCAGATGTTACCTAGACACCTAAGGTTAATATGTATATTGTGTCTCAGAAGATACCATGTATGAGATTCCTCGGTACTTCAATAAATTTGAGCTTTATGTAAAATCGCTATTGTTTCCATTGAAGTTATATCATTTGCAGGTCATGTTTTCTATCTTGTCGATAGATATGGTCTACAAAGAATCACATAGTCTTAGTTTCTCTAGAGAAAATGTTGATATGGATGTTAAGGATCTAATGAATGTTGAGAAGTATGATGTTGGATATCTCCTCAAATGTTTGTCCTCCTTTGTGCTATATGAAAAGAAGTCCTGGTGAAAATTGGTGTTATCATAGTCCACTTAATTGATTATTACTGGTTTTGTCATGGTTTTTTTTTTGTTTCCCTTGAAAAATGAATGAGAATACTGGTTTGCTTTTTTTTTTTCTGTGTTATCGTACTAAGAAACTATTTTATAGGTGGTTGTGGATTTCACGGCTTCATGGTGTGGGCCATGCCGTTTCATCGCCCCAATTCTAGCAGAGATGGCCAAGAAGCTGACTCATGTCATATTCGTGAAGGTGGATGTTGATGAACTGAAGGTAAATAAACTAGCCTTTGCATCTTTTGTTCTTACCCCTTCATACAACTTTTGATTATGATTAATCATACACTGAAACTCTTGAATATGTTCATATTTAGTAATAGAAGATTGACTTGCAACTCTTGATTTTGATTAATCATACACTGAAACTCTCGAATATGTTCATGTTTAGTAAAAGATCAATTTATGTGCAGAGTCTGGCTGAAGACTGGGCTGTTGAAGCGATGCCAACATTCATGTTCCTGAAGGAAGGGAAAATAGTGGATAAAGTGGTGGGTGCAAAGAAAGAGGAGCTACAGAACACTGTGGCAAAACATGCTGCTCCTGCTACTGCTACTGCTTCTGCTTGAAAGTTATAGATGAAAAATATGTAGACTTTTACTATCATTTGGCGGATCAATATTATGTTTACCTAAATATTGTGTGCCATCAGAACCAGTCAGTTTCAGTTGCTCTTCTACCTTGTTTGGTTGGTGCTAATAAACGTGTATCTTTGGTGTTATTGTGATTGCTTTGCGTGCAATGATGGTATATGGAAAAATTGTCTTGCTTGCATGAACATGTATTGCTTTTGGATAAGTTGGCCTTCATGGTAGTGCTTGAAACTTGATTGTTGCGGAATCAATGAAAATCAAAGTCATGATGCTTTGGTGTTATTTGTCAAGAGTGAGTCAAAATCAAATTACCAGAGAACCCAGTCCTCTTGCTATCTGCGTGGAACTGATGCAAAGGGATGAAGAAACACAGAAGTTGTGGGGATCATGACGTGTATCGTTGTATCGAGAACAGAGTCGTTGATCAGTCACGGGTCGACGTGACGTGTTGCATCGAGAACAGAGTCGTTGATCAGTCACGGGTCGACGGTTGACGACTGGTCAAAATAATAATAAAAAAGTTTTAACCCTAAATTTTTTCTTATAAATAATCTTTCCCGATCCTTTGTTCATACACTCTACGATCCTTTCTTCACACTCCTTGACCTTTCTTTGATTCAGAAAGCCCCCGAGTCCTCTCCTACGAAAACAGAACCACAAGGTACAAGCGAGTCTTTGGTCAAAGGATCATGGGTTGGTACATAATTCCCTTTAGACTCTTCCAAAACAATGGCTTCTAGATACTATTCTTGGACCGAAGCAGAAAAAACCTTCTTATCATGAAGTGATTGTTCTACTCAATTGAGGATGGGAAGGATTATTGGGCCACTATCCATGCAGCCTCCTTGTAGGACGCGCCGAACGAGCTTGATCCTTTCAATGAACTCCGCCATTGACCACCGGAACAAGTAGAACGCCTTAGTCCGCAACTCCGATGCGTTGGTTGTTAGGTATATGGACGAGCGTGACCCATGAGGTGACTCAGGCGTAAGGGGAAGCCTGGGATACGAGCAATTCATGATAGATATCGGACACCTGTTCACAAAGAAATTATGGTAAACGTTCGTAAAAGATAACCTAAAGCGAAGGTTACATTACTAGCAATAGGTAGTCCTCTTATTTTCCTGTTGTGTGTGTGTGTTTTTTATTATTTTGTAATATATATTTTAATAAATCGTGTTTAGTAGTTTTGTATTTATATTTTTATTAATAAAATTATATTTTACAAATATTGTCGCCGGCGTAAGTGGACTTACCATTGTTCAAAAAAATTTCGTCGGTACTAAAATCCTCTGTCCACTGAAGCGGTCCACATATACCAAAATGTCCGGAAAAATTCGCTACGCTTCATTAGTGTTGTAAAGAACTAGTATGAATCTGATAACGCAACCATATCTAATGATCTTACTACGCTACATTGGTGTTGTTGTAAGATCATTAAATATGGTTGCGTTATCAGATTCATAGTGGTTCTTTGAACTTGAGTGTTGAATGGTTGCTTACTATCAGTATGTGCAGGTTCTAACTTTCTCTCTCCATCTTTTACTGCTTAATTTGTTAAGAAGTTATTATTATGCTGTTTTAAAAAATGCAGAAAAAATTGGGCAACAGATGAAATCATTACTAAAAAGTTTGCATGGCAAAATGATGCTGCACTTTAGACATTCTTCTATATACAATAGGTGGATGTGAAATGAATACTTGGTCCTGACTTTTTGTAGTGGCATCTTTCTTGTGAAGGACAAGACATTGAATATGGGCTGTGGCGTGAAGGTTACATATTCTTGTCTCGCTCAAGCATCTAACATGTTATCACCATCACCATGACCTTTGACTCTTACGAAATCATCATCTTATTGGCTATTGCCACTTGTTTAATTACCGATGTCTTTTTTTTTATATATATATTTTCATCTTCAGGTAGACTAGATACGAAACTGAAAGAGAGAAAAATATAGTGTTGCTGGGACCATGGAACAATTTCTCCAAAGTGCTAATCATAAAGTTACTTTTGTAGAGATTCTTGATGAATTTGGTTCTCTCTTATCTAGCAAGAAGAAATGGAAAACAAAATGGAGCATGGTATCAAGCATCAAATCAACCTCCTTTTATGTACCTAAGTGTGATACACACACATATTTCTTCTATAAAAATCTCCCTCTTCATCTCTCAAGTTCACCACCTTTTCCCTTTACTTGTGTTTCTTCCTAGTTTCTTCCAATATGGTAAGTACATGCTCTCCCGAGTAAATATATCTTGTTTTCATCTTTTGTGATCGATATTGCTGCTTAATCTGTTATTTTCACCTTTTAAAGGATGGGCAATATTATCAAAGAAATGGCCAACGAGGACACTATTTTGGCCCTACCGTAGTGTATTCGAGGCCTCTCGTCCATAGTCCTATGCCTGCATCACATAACTACATAAGAAATGGCCCTACTGAAAAAGCAAAAGGCTACGACGGATGGGTTGCTTCTAGAGATAAAGAGGAAAGTGTGTATGCAAACAATGATGCATATGTCGAAGAAGACGAATGCACTGAAAAGGTCCGAGTCTATTTTTCTCTTTCAATTATTGATTCATATCGTAACCTTTTCTTTGTTCAACTAACTCAGGTGTATCAAAGTGTTTGGTTTCAAGACTTTTTTTTTATGTAGAAGCAAGGGAGCACTAAACATTTTTTTTAATTATTATTCTTAAAGAACTTTTTAAGATTGATTTATCAAATATGAGCTCTCTTGTCTAGAAAGGAACTCTAATTTTTGTTTTTATTAGCAAATATATAAGTATTGCTTATCACTTATGAATATTCTTACAGGAGTTTGGTGCGGCTGAAGCAACCCAAGGATACTCTAACATGAGACTGGCAGAGGACAATATGATTGTAAAGCATCCAGCAGCAGCAGCAGCTGCTGCTTTCATTGAGGATGAATACGATGATGATCATGATCATCAGAAGGTTGCTTTCTGCTTAGCATTGTTATTTTATTTACATGGATTCAAAGTCTCGAATGAGCCATATTGTGAATCTTAATTATAGGTCTTTGCTGCTCCTGAACCCACAAATGGGTACACCAATATGAGACCGGCTGTAAGAGAAAAAGATGAACATATGTTTGTAAAGAATCCAATGTTCAGCGAAGGGGATCAGTATAATAATAACAAGGTGACTTTCTATCTTCCCCCAATAAATTTGGACCATATATAAACTTGATTGAGTCATGTTAGTGATTTTTCTACATGTCTTTAAGATGTATTCTGCTGAAGCTGGAAATGGAAATGGGTATTCAAACATGAGGCCAGCAGCAAGGCCAAAAGAGGATAATATGTATGCATTAAACCCAGCTCTTGCTGACGATGAATATGGCTACGATGTAAACTATTTTCTTCTCTCTTTTAATGCAATCTGGTTTTCTTTACATGTGACTGAATCATATTAATTAGCAACTTACTAATTATCCTTCAGACATACTCTCCTGAGGCTGGCAGAGGATACATGAACATACACAAACCAGTGAGGCAAAAGGAGGATATGTATGCATTAAGGCAAAAAGAGGATATGTATGCATCAAGGCCAGTTCATGTTGATGATCAATACACCCACCAGGTATTTTCATAAAGTTTGTTATACATCCATGATGTTTCAGTATAATACATGTGACATATATTTGGACAAACCAAATTAATGGTTTTTTTTTTCTTTCTTGAAGATGTATTCTGGTGAAGTTGGAAGAGGATACATGAACCACAGACAAGGAGCAAGGCGAAAAGAAGAGACCATGTATGCATTGAGCCCCGTTCTTACTGATGATGACTACGGCCGCAAGGTAGCTTCCTCTGTTCTGCTTTTGTTTTTTCAACAATGTTGCAGATTTGAATGTGATCCTCTTGCCTATCTTTCAGATGTATCCTGCTGATGCTGGCCGAGGATATATGAATGTGAGACAAGAACCAAGGCGTAGGGAGGATAACATGTTTGCATTGAATCCAGTTCTTAGTGATGATGACTACAATTACAACGTAAGAGGTTGTCTATTTTTAAGGTTTAATGATGTTGTGGCATCATATGTTACAATAGGTTTCAATCTTTGTACACCCTTTCCAGGTGTACTCAACTCCAGCTGTACTGCCTGTACAAGGTTATGGCAATATGCGACATGGTAGGGCTGATTTCGCAGATAATAAGGTATGGCCGAGCTGTCATTTATACATATAATGGAATGAAGTATATCTAACTGATAGGTGGAGACCAAGACTTGTTATATATAAACTGGTGGTGTTGTGACTGACATCTAGTCGATCCAACATCTATATCTGACCTTAAAAATCTCTCCAGATGTATTATAAACAACCTCATATGGAGGCCGGTGGCATGAAAAAGGTTGTGGCTTGCGGACCATGGGGTGGCAATACTGGAAACCTATTTGATGATGGAGCCTTCACAGGCATCCGCGAAATACAACTAACACGGTCGGGAAGCATTGTTTCGATTAGAGTTTGTTATGACATGGAGGGAAAAGCTGTTTGGGGAAACAAAAATGGTGGAAGCCATGGAATGAAAGTGGACAAGGTAATTGAACATCATTCATCTCAACACCAACATCTATAGATAGTAAGTAAATCTCATGTTACAATAACTGGCTTTATATATGGAACAGATAGTTCTTGACTATCCGTCCGAGTACTTGACTCACATAAGTGGATACTATGGATCTATGCTCTTGAGGGGGCCTACAGTCCTCAAATCCCTCACGTTCCACACCAACAGGCGCAAGTACGGGCCTTTCGGGGACGAGCAAGGGATATCTTTCTCCTCGGCTGGGCCAAGAGAGGGGAAGATTGTGGGGTTCAGTGGAAGGATTAAGAATTGGTACGTGGAAAGTATTGGGGTTCATGTCATGGAAACAAGAACAACTCGGCCTGCTTATGATGCCTTCAACATGAGTGCCATGAGAATGAGGTAACCTCAAATACTAAGGCTGTCTTGTCAGCTATGCTATACTGAATGTCCATTTTTCCATGCCTAACAGGTTGGAGTATTAAGAGAACAAGAGCAATTGTCGTGCACAAGGAAATAAAGATCACCTAGTTCTGCTGTTAACTATTCATCAGAAGATGTACAAGTTCAACAACTGTTCTTACAATTATGTTTTAAATACCAGAATCTATAATAATACATGTATGTGTTGGCTGGTGGCAAGGTATTGTCACTGCAGATGATGCTGTTGGTTTTGAGTAGAAATAAAATGATGTGTGTATAAGAACTGCAATTGCTGCTATGTGGTACTCGTCTTATTCTGTAAAATAGGCCACTTACATCGGATTGGGTTTCCACAACTAAAATGTCAACCTTGTTAATTGGGTGTGGCCTTAGCCTTTATAAGTAGTTATTTTCTCTTATATTCTTTCGATGTGAGTTTATATTCTCAACATTCCCCCTCACGTGTCGTCTACACGTGGGCTTTCTTCAACATATTCTTTTAAAAAAAAGGGCATTGTTTTTTTTTATCACATTAAAAAAATAACAATACTTTTATTTATTTATAAAAAGGGTATTGTCCTGTAATAGTTTCTAAGGAAAACTAATATAATTAATTACTAGTCATGTATTACTTCAACTTTGCAAGCATTAACTACAAAAACAACTTTTTAGTGTCACAAGCTAACTACAAATTATTGAAAACTTGTAGATGTTAACAAGATGTATTAAAATGAATGAAAAAGTTAGAAAACATAGTCACGAGAGCTACAGGTCGTACCTTCATTTTCTGTAATAATTAAACTAACCCTAATTAATTACTAACTTGGGGCAAGACTCGAGTATCACGAGCAAAGGTTGGATGGGCTGATTCGACAGCTGGGAACGAAGGTTGGAGAACTCTTCGGAGGTATGAAGAGGGCAGTTTGTTGCAACAGTGAAGTGTCAGCTCCCGTTCATATCTCGTGATCCAAAGACAATCCAACACGATGATTTATAGGATGTGGAAAATAAAATGTAAGTTACATATAATTTCCTCTAATTTCATTCGTATGTATACCTTAAAAATTGAGTTTTTGGAATCCTACCTGAATGCACGTCCTTCCTCGCACTTTCCCTCTTATTTTCCTAGAAAAAAATGATACTAATTTTTTGTGATATTTGTAATTTTGGTGATGTTTTATTGTACAGTAATCGTTCAAATATTAGTTCTGTGTTCATGTCAGAAGAATTTTTCGACTTATTTGAAAGAATCAAGAATTTAAAAGGCCAATTGAGAATTGAAGATGAAAAACAGAAAACTCATAATAGAGTGATGAAGGAAGGAAATTGTAAATTACACAACCAAAATGAAATGAAGAGAAAGAAGTGCAAATGAACAATAACGTAGTGCAAGTGGACTACAAAATGGTGTTATTTTTTTTGGAATTGCTTTTAGTTTTGTAGTAATCCTGTATTTTGGTAGATAGTTACAGGATTTGCAGTATAATAATCCCTTAACTAGTAAAAGTTAACGCGTTTCGCCCGATAATTATATATACGATAGACTAATAGATATTATTTTTTATCTTTAGGTGACATAATATCAATATATATGATGATCTTATTTAAGTGTATGTAGTCCACTTTAGAGACTGCCTTCTCACCCCATCTAAGACTATCCCATAGATTATTCTTTCATTTTTCACGTGTATTAATCCCACTTTGAAATCTCACCCTCTATCAATAATATCTCACATTTTCTGATAAAAAAAGGATTTAATTACCACGTAATTTTATTACTCACTGTAATTTCTCATTGGTTAAGTGTGTTAATCCCACTTCGGAATCTCACCCTCTATCAATAATATTTCACTTCTTATGATAAATAAAAAAAAGGATTTCTATTATCACATATGTTTTGATTTATCAGATGTGCTATGTGACTTATGGATTGGATTGGAATTGCTTTCTTTCTCTTCATTTATAAATTAGTTATCAATTTCTATTTAAATTTTTAATAACACACCTCTTCATTTTACTATGCATCTTTTCATCTTCAAGATCTTACAATGCATCCACGGCAGTTTTGATCAAACATTATGCTACTTTTTGTTTCTTTTTTTTTTCAATCTCTTGAAACTTCTCCAAATAAAAAGAAGAAGATGGATTTTGAGTGAGGTTTATGCATGCTCAGCTTCCTACTTTTTGTTTCTTTTTTCTTTCAATCTCTTGAAACTTCTCCAAAGAAAAAAGAAGATAGATTTAAGTGAGGTTTATGCATGCTCAGCTTCCTCAAGGTTATTGTTCCTAAACAATTGAAGTTCTTGTAGAAATAGATAGTGGTATAACATGATTGTAAATAAAAGGACTTATCAGATTTGGAGATTCAAGCTATGCCATGGTATGGACGCCACTGACTTGAAAGCAATTTGTCCGATAGACCGTGGTGGCGATCGATATCCGGTTGCCCCCCAAGGTTAACACAGCTGCTA
>JAYMSW010002191.1:0-14351 GCA_036897725.1 Erodium texanum | reverse complement strand
TCAAATCCAACTATATGCAATTTATTTTTGATGTTATGTAGCAATAAGGGTATTTTTGTCCTAAAATATTTTAGAATCATGGATTTCAAATTTTCAATCATAGAAGCATATAAATCATATATGATATGTTATTAAACATAGTTATTCAAATTTTCCTCAAAAAAAACGTGATACAACTATATTAGATAATTAGATCTGTAATGTGTCTTGAAAGTGTAGCAAATGAAGAGAAAATGAGCAAAGCAAGTTAAACCATTAATTTGGACCATGCTTCAATCTCAAACATGGTGCATTTCGACTACTTCAGAGATATTGCTTTCATGGCTATCACTAAACAAATGGCATTAAAAGGTTGCTTCAATTGAAACTTCAATATATAAAATAAAATAAAAAAGTAGAATTGAACAGCAACATACATGTGCTGAAGACTCGTCAGCGCCACCACATTCAAATATGAAACAGAACATTCATGTCTTTTTTGTTCTCTTTTATATCAGTAAAAGTCGCTGTCTTAAAAGAAGTTTTATACTAATTAATTTCTTCGTTATATCTGTAAGCTTTGAACAAAAGTTATGCACTAACTGAATTCTATTTCAATTCTATGTTCGAGTTACTGTCTGAACAGAAGTTCTGCAGCAACTAATTTCTCTTTTGTTTTTCCTAAGTTTTATATCTGTTTGACTTCTTTATCTCACTTCATTAGAAACGCAACTCCTCCCCCACTTAAAATAGTAATTAAACTATAAGGAACTTGATATACACATCATAATGCGACGGCAGCAATTTGACTTGTATAGTGAAAAATAAGAATGATATTTATATAGTGAGATCACCCAATGCGTCTTTAAGTATATAAAATGAAGAGAGAGAAAGTCTCAAACATGGTGGCTTAAAGTATTATAGGATATATTTGTCTTCATGGCTATCACTAATGTATTAAAAGACTTTCAATCAGAACTTTGTATTGATAACCCAATAAAAAATTTAAAACAAAACGTCGGCGTCTTTCGGCTGTCGTGGATCAAATCTTGCTTAGACAGCAAGGCACAACTGGGTCAAGTGGGCCAATTGGTTCTACAAAGCGTGTGGGTCTGATCCAAAACAAAGTCTTTTTACACCCACAGATAAGAGCATTTGACCAACAAGATGCTTCCAAGTGCTTGTGCTTCACAACTTGTGTTCTTTCTATATTTATACACCAAACACACAACACAACAGCAACCTAATTTTCATCAAAAAAACACCTTTCTTGTCTCTACACATATCTTGTAATTAATGGTACTTTTGGTTGCAAGACTCGGCAAACTCTACAACAGGCTGGAAACCCACCATCATTTCCACCACCATGATGAATCAGAAGCACCCTCTGCTTCTCTCCAAGCCTTTCGATCCGAGGTCTCCAATACCTTCAACAAGAATAATCTGAAACATGGATTGGAGACCTTGTCCTTGTCATGGTTCCATGAGCTTCTTGAGCTCTTACCCATCATCAACAAGGCTTTTGGGAAGCTGGTTGTGAAAATAGACTACCCTTTAAGCAGATGGGAGGCTGCTTCTGTGGAGGACTATCTCAACTACACCTTGAGCTTGCTGGACCTTCTCAACTCCATCAGCTCCTCAGTTTCTCATCTGGGTCAATCCAGGCTTGCTCTGTCCCATGCTCTGTCCCTTGTGGAGGCCTCCCCAAGTTCTGCAGTTGACCATCTCAACAAGGCAATTCATCACCTCTTCAGTGTCAACAAGGGTTGTGTAAGTTTTGGGGGTGATGGTGAGAAGAGGACTTCGTCAGGATCTGGGAAGGAATTGGTGGTACATGAAGCTTTGGTGGTGATGAAGAGTGTTGGGTTCTGGGTCTGTGGGATAGTCCTCTCTGGTTTGTCTGGTGATGCCAAGCCTTACATGGAGGCCAGAGAAAACACGGTCGGGTTTGTCAACTCTCCCCTAGTTGATCTTGATTCTTGGGTTTGTGAGTTTAGGTTGAAAGAGGTGAGAGAGCTGAAAGAGGCATCAGATTGTCTGGTTTCAGCCATTGTTGCTGGGAAAGTCAGCAATGAAGCAGAGGAGCTGCAGCAGAAGGTGGAGAGGTTTGAGGAGATGGTTGATGGTCTGGGGAAGGAAGTAAATAGCCTCTTCTCTGAGGTTTTGGCAGGAAGAAATCAACTGCTTAATGGTCTCAGGCCTATGAAGCAATAGCAGTAACATTCATTCTAAGGTTCTTGTGTACATAACAAATAGCTTTGTACATATTGTTTCAAGAAAAGAAAAGGAATAAAAACTAGCAATTTAGATTATGCAGAATCCAAGACTCTTCTGTAATTTTATATATGCACAGCACATTACTTAAACTATATATCGACTACTTTTGACGATAATGAGGTCAGACCTAAATGGATAATCATACAATGCCTTTTTAATCTAAAGTACGCTGCTTCAACAAAAAGACTGCTCCACACTAGATTCAGCTGCAAAATTACTTCTACTTCAGTTGTTACTACAGCAAGTACAGACAGTTTTGAATCACCACAGAACCATTGTGTTTCTCTCTCAAGCTCCTTCCTCGTATGCATTAGGAATCATTTGGTAGCCTGTATAATACAGCACATATCAGAGAAAATGGCATATGACGCTAAATAAGGATAATTGTAAAAAAAAAAAAAAAAAAAAAAAAAAGGTACCCTGAAGTATTCACTTTTTGCAATTTGTAGCCCCATTCTCTGATAATTGTAAAAACCTACCTTGAAGTACCCACCTTTTGCAATTTGAACCCCTCTTCTCTGGTAATTGCAAAAAAGTACCCTGAAGTTTGCCCTTGAAAATTTTAAATTTAAAAATAATAAGCAAAAAAACAAAAATCAGAATTTTTATCTCCCTAACTTTTCTTCCTCGTATGAAGTGGAAGAAAATTAATGAAGATGGAAGATCTCGATTTATTATTGTTTGAAGGGTAAAATTGTCATTTAGAAGCACGTTTATGCAAAGTGCAACAAAAATGTAAGTCCACGGCACTTTTTTTTTGCAATTATCAAAGAAGGGTACAAATTGCAAAAAGTGAATATCTCCAGGTATTTTTTTGCCGTTATCCCCGGTAAATATTACTTAGAAAATGGGCATGTAAGTATATTACCCCAACTGCAAGGTGGTGTCTGAATGTACTTTATCCATGGCACAATCGGGGGCCAGATCAGGACTTGTACTGTGGTTTGCAAGGGAGTGCTTCCTTCCTACTGGATAGCATTCAAGAAAAGGTTGGACTGGACGATCATTCGAGGGAAAAAAGCCACTAAGTTCATGAACCTGCAATACATATTAGGCAGTGCAACACATTTTTTCAAATAATAGATAGTGATTAGATAAATTTATTTTGAGCATCAAGATAATTATTGTTTACCTGTCGGCGTAATGTTTCATTCTCCAGCATAGCCCGTTGTTCCTGGAAATAAGTTTGAAAAGCTTTATAGTTTCAATGAGCAGCTATAAATATAGTTAAAATCAATACATGTAAGGAATTTGATTGGTGCTTGTTATATACCTGTATTCTTGATTGCTCCAGTTGCTCCATCAGTAATTGCTCCTGAAACATTGTTGCTTCTATTAATGACATCATAATAGCGTGATAAACATTGAAAAATAATAATAATAATAATGGGATAATGACATAAATGTGATGTGCATTTTTAGTTTGGTTGCACTGTTAGTTGAAATCTGTTAAAACCAAGAGAAAATGCCACTTAAAGCAGCATGTGACACACATGAGACCTGCATAATTTTTTTTAAATGGCGAAATTACCCTTCTTCCTCTTGTTTGGATGTGAGTTCAAATATGAAAAATGACACAGATTCCATCCTTCATCAACTAATTCCAGACACATTCAACAACTAATTCATCCTACAATAAACCCGGATATCAGATCATTGCCTAAGCAGATCGAGCTCAGGGGTAGTTTAGTCTTTTTGCTTGGTTTTTAACTCCGTTACAGGCAGTGCAGCTAAAAAAAGGTACAGGGTAACAACCTGCAACCAAACTAAAGTACACGACACATTTTTGCCATGATCCCAAAAATAATTGACCATGACCAAATTTGGAGAAATTTTGGCAAACCTTCCTCTCCTTCACAGATAGTAACCCTTCATTTAGTTTCTGTTCTAGATGCTGCAATTCTTTCAAGCTCAGCCCATTGAGGTCCTTACCCAGTAGCTGCCTACAGAATCAGAATGATAAAAGAAATTTTGATTACTAAATTACCTAATAAAATAGCCATTTAATTTGAAGAGGAATTATTACAATTGTTTGTGTTGAAGCTTTGCAACTTCATCTCTCAGAAAATCTACTTCCTTGGAATCTGGCTTCTGAAGAAAAATGAAGACAGAAACCTTAATTAATCCTACTATTAAATTAGAAAAAGATCATTTATTGTGGGAGATAAAGCATATACAGAGCTACAACACCAAGAATCTCAACACAAAGCATTCACAACCAAAACTATTGCCCTCTAACAAAGAACCTCTAACATCTATTCTTAGATTTTGAAATAACCCCTAGATTAGAGGGACATAATCACTAGACTTAAATTTTCTAATATCTCTTAAATCATTTGATTAGTACAGACTTTGAAATAACAGAAGAAAGCATGTAGCCTCTGTTCAAAAGCAACATGGGCCAATCAATAGTGTTGAATCGAGCACCTTTGATACAATTAAGACCCACAAATCCGCACAAGCAATTGGCAACTGCTTTGTGCACAACAAAAGTAAGAGACTGTCTTTGAAATCATTCAGAACCACATTTCTGATTAAGCAGCAACAAATTAAAAATTACAAGACACCTGCATGCATTGCTGATCAGTTTCAGTTTCTAGAATTGAAGTCACACCACAATATTATATTATAACTTAGGAGTTAGGACTACACTGAAACAAAATGCTAAAACTTAGGACTATTTTGGTACATTTTCCTATAATTTTCAAGAACCAAGATACTCATCTTCACTCTTAAGTCTCTTCATCGCCAAGATCACCAAGCAGAAACATAAAGAAAAATATCAGAAACAATTTATCAGGAAAAGGGTTGGATAAAGACAAGGTGGGCGAGTCTTGCTTGCAAATATAAATATTATCGTACCTCTGCCGTGTATTCTACAATAGGAGTTTCTGAGGAATCCAAGCATTTGTTGTATCTTGCGAGTGTTCGCTTCATGCTGCAAAATAGTGGGACCAACAGAATGAGTATACTTCTTTAAGAGAAACAGTGTGTCTTATTCAGACAAGTAGCTAAAGAAGCCTTCTTGTTGTCAAACCAAATTAACTTAATCCTGATCAGTGTGATCACAAGTCATAATTACTAATTCTCATCCAAAATATGAAGTTGTAAACTGGTTAGTACATGTGTCTCATTCTCACAGGCCAGCTGGGGCTACTTTTTATCTGAATGGAACTTTTTGGGATTCTCTTAGACAAATAATTCCACTACTATTAGCAAATAGATCTCTAGACCAAAAGCTCCCTCTTCTACTAACCCACAAACTCAACTACTACAATTCAACATTCATGAACAGACACTTCAACATATACTTTAAGGGGGAAAAGAAAACTAAATGGCATGCTTCAATAAGTTCATCCAAATGAAAGTTTTAATGTCTACCCATTGACAGTTCAACATATATAGTAAAACAAGCATATCCCACAATAAAAGCTGCAAAATCTTGTATAGTGCCCATCAATGCTCAAACCAAAGCCACCAAACTTTCAGAGATAGATTTTGGGTGAGAGAGAAGAGACACCTGCATATTCCAAATTTCTACATAATCCTAAGTAAAACAAAAGGGCATATCTCCCCAAAAAACTAAATCAACAGTATGATATATTGGAAGAAGCAGAATATCCAGGGATAATGACCATACATGACAATGTGAGTCAGAAATCCCCAAATCATAATCCTAGTGAAGTTTCAAGAAAAATCTAACCAAAATGCATATGACCCATCAGTTTTTAAACGATTAAATGAACCAAAATCCTCAGTTGATCAAACAAATTGAGGGTAAGTGCTAAATAAGATCTCACAACAACAAAATTTTCAAACAGACAAAAATAGATCTATGGAAATAGAAACTATCAGGAATCATCCACAAACAGGCTACATGCAAGCAGAAATTGAAAGGGAAAAACATTAGAAAATCCCCAAATGAAATTCTATTGAGTTTCACATTCCAGAACAGAACTAAAAATGAAGGGAAAAAAATCATGGATAATTATTTGCCTCCTGCAGGCAAATGAAAAAAAAAATTGAAAAGAAAAAAGGCCATGGAGTATCCTTTTGCCTTTAGTACAGTTCACAACAAATTTGCGGGAAAAAAAAGCAGAGTACTTGTCAACAAGCATGATCAAGCAAACATGCAAGGCATGTGAAAGGTTCATCAAAACAAAACGAAGACGAAGCACATACCCAGAACTGGAAAACTCGAAGAGCCTTCCGGTGTTGGAGAAGATGATAACAGCAACCTCAGCATCGCAGAGAACAGCGAGCTCATGAGCCTTCTTCAGTACCCCGGAACGCCTCTTCGAGAATGTGACCTGCCTGCTATTCGCATTCTCGATCCTCTTAATCTCAATCTTCCCTCGACCCATTCGACCTCAGCCCCAAACCCCAACGACCCAATCGATTAAACCCCCCAAAAAAAGCACAACCCAAAATCCCAGACGAATATTTCTCAATGACCCAATCGGAGAAATCGACGAAAGGAGAGTAAAAAACAGAGCTTTGTCTTCACGGGGGAGAAAAAGAGGGGTCTGTGCTGGGTTTAGGGTGTGGTTCCAAAGTTGGGAAAGGGAAGGATTGGTAAATTTAGGGGAGGAGAAGATGAAGGGGCGTTGTGGAAGGAGAAAGAGGAAGCGTTTCTTTAATCTTTACCCCCAAATGGCCATTGGAGAGAGAGAGAGTGCCCAGAAACGGCAAGCTTGCATGGCTTTGGGGGTTTTCTATTTTAGAAAGTATGCATGTAGCCTTGCCACATTTGGTGTGTTCCTTTTGGGTTTTTTGGCTCTTCCCTATTGGGTCCCACCTTTTTTGTTCTCTTGTGGACCCCAACTTTGGATTCTTACCCTCATTCTTCTCATATTTACACTTTTGCCCCATCCATTAACTTCTTTTTATATATATTAATACTAACATGTTCATGTTGGGTTGATGAGTTAATAAGAGTTGTCAGGAGGCAACTTCTATTGGGTTTTATTTTAGGATGTGTTTAATTAAAATATACTATTGCTATTAAATGATATGTCTTACTTGCTTTCACTATAATCAATGTTAGAGCTATACATATTCTATTCTATATATAAAAATAGTTAGTTTGCCTTGTTGCCACATTTAGTGAAAGCATTGCCATTTTTGGAGAATTGTTGGGAATAGTGGCAATTTGGTGCATTTTCTTTATTTACTCTAAAGGGGGAGAAACTTGGGGGAGAGGTTTATTGTGGGCTCCACTTAAAAATCCCATTTTTGGTAATTTCTTGCTTTGAATTCTTGAGGAGAGTGTCTTAGTTTTATGCAAACTCTTTTGCTGCTTCTGTCTATTTTTTCCCTCTTTTTCCTCATTGGCCCTTTAATGCCCTTTTCCAGCTTTAGTGTTTTGGGATTTTTAATATATTTTCTGAAAATTATTTTAAATTGGTAAGAACTACTTTTGGAGTGTTGGGGTGTAATTGGTCTCATGTGGCTATATTCATTTAGAAATTAGTTGGCCAAATCAAGAAAATGGTTATCTTTGCTTTGTTTCTAACTTGTGCACTCTTTTCTAGTATTAGATTTTAGATCATCACTTAAAAAAAAAGATTATGAATCATTAATTTTAAGGTAGATTATACATAATTATTTTCACCAATTATCTACAAACATATAACTTTATGATAAAATTTCACGGATATATATTACTTCCTAGTATATATTTAACAGACAAATGATTACCCTTGTAAATTTTCATGTGTCATAATCATACAAAATTGGTGAAACCATCAAAAATTTTGAATTTTTTCGTCACTTCACTTGCACGCGACTTTAAAAACTTATAATATCTCAAAATAATATATTCTCGAAATCTTCCTTAATTTGTTGAAATCGGAAGATTATAGGAGAATCAATAGTTCTCTTATATATTATAAGATCTTAAAGTCATGCCGCATAAAAATATAGAAATTTTTGATTATTTGTGTATGATAATGACACATAAAAATTCATAGAGTAATTTTTTTTTACATAAATAAGGATAATTATTGTGGGTGAAAAAATTACTATGAGATTATTTATTATCCTTAAAATTTATTAGACAATTTATTAGAGTAGCTGTGTACCATTAATCTTTATTTAATGGATATAGATTGTTAAACAAATACAAATCTAGATTTTCAATTTGATTCTCTTTTGGTGGTCATCTGCTCCTGCAATTAATAGGTTCTGATCCATTTTCTGTGTTTCTTTTTATGCCCAAAACGACGGCTTCGAAGGACGAAAGTGGCAAGGCTAAAATCGCAAAGCATTACTCTACTTTCTGCTAATGAAAAAAGACAGCTACTATATTGTTATATATGTTTACTGCTTTGGGATTTTCTTGATGAACTGGAAATGCTGAAAAAGGAAATGTTTTGTGAACACAAGTCATGACCTTCCTTATTTGGGAAGCATTAAGTTGATCATTATCTTGGGTTTGTGAACCAGAATATTTGACTGAAAAGGTGGGTCAAGTCTCATCCTCTTTGGTATATATATGCAAATTGATTAGCTGCTACTATACTAGCAACTAGGAAGCTCTAATGATATTAAGGCTGCACAATCTTTGACAGCACTGCTCTGATTTTGTTCACACCACACATATATAATGTAATTGCACATTCCATTTTGGGTGTGTGGTTGAGATTTTACTATGTTCTTGTTTGGTTCTTAGCCTAAGTATGCTTTTACATTGTAACTATGTAGTTACTTGTTGACATCATTGTTATCATCAAAGTTGTGGACTTTCTAACTAAAATAATGTGCTCTACCTTTTAGTTCTTTTCTTGTAAGAACTTGTTGCATAAACTTAGAACATGTTATTAATTTTAACACAACCGATCAGTCAATACTTGAATTAAAGTGATAAGTTGAGCAACTGTCCAATTTTGTTTTTTCCTTCTCTTGGGAGTTGTTGGAGCAAATATGATTATATTTCTTCAAATGAGTGCTAAGAAATAATTGTATTTTTATGTGGAAAAAAATTTGCTAAAATATTCTTGAAATATACCATTTTTACAGTTGTAATTGTAAAGAAAAAAATGTCGTATCGTAACTGTAATTAATTTTCCGTCAACATTAAATAACTATTTTCATCCAAAACAAGTCTAAAAAGACCCATATATAGTAATATCTCGCTTTCAAATTTTTAAATTTGAATGTTGTGACGTGTAAATAAGGATATTTTAGACATTATCAAAAAATTATCTCATAAAGACCATTTTTCATCTGTTTTTAGGCCCGATACAAACGAAAAATTAATTACAATTACAATATGATATAAATTTTTTGTTCCTAGTTTATATGTAAAAGTGATATTTAGGAGACGTTTTATGAAGTTGTGCTACATTTAAGTGAGAGGGAGGTAAGTGGTAGAAAAGCAAAAAAGAGTAGAATATTCTGGGCTCACATGAAGGGTCATCTTCCAAAATCAGCCTTTCAGATTCAGAGTCTGCTGCAAATCATCATGTCTCTTGACTATTATTGGTTTATCTTTCACATCCATATATCTTCCACCACTTTATCATCTGCATCTGGAAATGGGAAAGTCACACTATTCAACTCAGCTGCCCAGCCCTCTCCTTTCTGTTTTGGCACAACACAACATTGGTGATTTAGGGTATCTCATCTTTCATTAAAATTGGTGATTCATTCCAATGTCAACTCTAAACATTATAGTCAACAAGTCTAAGTTTTGGTCCAACCATTCCACTTGGAATGTTGAGGGGTGTAAACTTTGTTCCCGAGGTAGGGTTGACATGGATTAATGGATTTTGTCTTGATGATCTAAAAGGCTGATTTAATTTAATATCTGAATATCATTGAACAACTATCTTATGATCCAAAATTAAAATTGGATAATGAAGGACATAGCGTTGTAACAACTAAATATTTTAGTTGATATTAGGCGTGTACAACTAAAAATAAGTAACACTTAGAAAAGGTATAATTAATGTTAGGTGTGTACATTAATGAAATATTTTAGTAACAATGTATGTGTAAGGTTCCATTCATAGTTCATACACGATGAACATAGTACCATGAAAGCTTTTCCTTTGAACTTCTAATTTCCTGTATTTCGATAATTTGGCATTAGCTCAAGAAAAAAACACCGTCATTTACAAGAATGTATCTTGCCCCTATAACCTTCTTCTCATAAAATTTCCACAAAAATGTGAAATAGTCAGTTTTGCAAGTTAGCATACTGAAACTACAACCTACACTATGTACCAACAAAATAGAAATTCAACATCTTGGTAGATCAAGTGGAGCACCACCAACTTCTCAAGAATGTACTCAGGACTCAAGGGACATCCTGAAGGAGCTTGGAAGTACACTATGGCCAACAATCCTCAAAATGAAATTTTCAGTTATCGGGAGAAGAAGACTTGTGATACTTGACGATCTTCAGGCGAAACTGGATTTAGAGCATGTGGGAATTCCATTTGGAGCTGACCTCAAGGGATGCAAAATATTATTCACCTCTAGATTTCTCTATGTTTCATATGCTACTCAAAGAGATTTCACTTTTAAAGTTGATCTTTTAGTCATGGAAGGCCGATTTAATGTAAGTAGTTTATTTTACAAGGTATCAAAGCTTATCGATTTGGGCCTATGCTCTTGTGAGCCTTCCCGTACCTCAACCCCTCTGTGGATTACAGTGCATATACAGAAGTCCAGTCATGTTATAACCCATGTGCAAAGGGACAAAGCCCACACATGTGCGGAAGTGTTAAAGAAAACTCAACAAAATGTGAGAGAGAGTATTGAGAATATACACTCACATCAAAAGAATACAAGAGAAAATAGTTACTTATAAAAACTAAGGCCACACTAACTAATAACATTGATTTTTTAATTGTAAAAGTTCGATCCAATATAAGTAATTTGTTTTACGGGGCATATCCAATTCCACTCTTCAGCTCCTATCAATAGTGTGAATCTTTGAGTTTTGAACAACCATGCAAATCTAATACCCATAGCTAAAAAAGTCCTCTGTTTCTATTGACAACATTTCAATACTCGTATCCATTATTTTAAGTTTCTTCCACTACCTATGTATCCCCCAATTTGCAATGATCCAGACACAATGTTTGGAGGCTTTGTAAAAGGGCAAGAGATGGGGCAATGCTGGAAAAAGATCTACGAAACCTATATCTAAAACTGTAAGTTTTTGCATCTTTTCAACTAAGTTGTCTGTGATTTTGATTGAGGAAGAGTCGTGATAGAGCACCAAAAACTCGAGTGATGAGGATACCAACTTTTTTTTCTTCTTCATCGTATTTACAATTTTGTTCCCAAATTTTTTTCTTTAAATTCTAAAATCACCTTTTATCTTTTGACCTAATAGCATCCACAGTGGTCTTTAGTTTAATTAGATTAAAAATTAGTAGAATATTGATTAAAAAATATTATTTTGAGGAGAGAGAAAGTTAAAAAATGAGCTTTAGTCTAATTAATAGAAAGTGTCTCGGGCATCTCCAACCTAATACACCATTTTTGTGTAGAATTTACTGCACAATGATATAAATTTCACATTAAAAAGGTGGTTCATTCCAACCCATGCACCAAATATTATCCCAAAACATTATTTTTAATTGTTTAATAGTAAAATGATTAATAAAAAAAATTAAAAGCTATGTTTCATCCAATCACAACTATAGGATGCCTTAAATGTTATAATTACTTTTGGAGGAACACTATTTACCATCACCAAATTTGGAGGAACACTATTCACTTTTGTCAATTTTGAAGATAGAGATGATGTGGGTTGGATTGAAAAATGCCACATACACCAAATATTTTGGTGTTTTTGCAGTGGGTTGGAGATGCCCTCAGTAGGCTTTAGCCTGATTAGTAGAATGTTAGTAGATTCTGATTTTTACTATTTTTTTAAATTCATAGTGTATTTTTTATAGAAAATATAAGATGATAAAATGTTTCGAATCCTTTGATATAATTTTTCAATCCATTTAAATTGAATTTTAGTATTTTGATTAGAGCGATCATATATTATTTCGTATTTAATTATATATCAAGAACAATATTTTAATATATTTTCAAATTTAAACTTTGATGTTTATCTACAAAAAAAAAAGTTCCGAATTGAATTATGTTTATCTAACTGATATAATTTGAACGATCCTTTGGTATAATTTTTAAATGATTTTTTTTAATCAAAACGAGTCCACGTGTCAGCCTGTGATTGGCTCCATAATGACTTTTGACTGAAACTTTCAACTAATCAGTCGAAAGACGAAAGCTTCGACTAGTCGAGAGAATTCTCGACTATCGCGCGAAACTTTTGACTGATTAGTCGAAAAGACAAAAAAAAAAAAACTTTCGACTGAACAAATGACAGCACTGTGGCTACTTTAACTACACAGCCCAACCATCTTCCATAATCTATTTTGCCATAATTTCTTGATGCCCACAAGAGATGCAAACGGGGGAGGGAGATGTAGTTGGAGGAGAAGGAGAAGCCGCCAAGACTGTTCGGGGAGCATCAGAAAACGCCGGAAGTCCGGCGACATGCTCGATTCATGTTTCATTCTTCCTTCGATGAACATGAAGCCGAGTAACCGAAGAAGTTTTCGGTCTTCCTCGCCGAGTTCCCGATTCAAAGTCGGGAAGTTTGGACGGGATATCTGAATCGCCAGTGGACCTAGTTGGCTTCATTTCGACGGCATCCATTGGCGTCTAGTGGGATCAGAAGAACGGCCAATCCAGTCCGGTGAGCTTGAGAAGAATGACCAAACCAATTTGCCGGTTTCTGAGTCCTCCACGAATTTGGGTTTCAAATCGTGAGATGATGACTATGGAGACTCGGCTCGGGTTCGATATTTCTCACAGGTCGTCGCCAAATCTAGATCAAGTCAGAGAAAATGGTGGTGAGGTCCTGCAGCTGGCCATCAAAGGTCCTCAACGATAAGGGTTGTGGCTGGAGGGTGAAGATGCTGATGGCAACAACGACTTCTTTGGAAACGAGCTTGGGTTCGGGTTTCTCACCAATCGCCGCCAAATCTAGACCATGTCGGAGAAGATAGTGGTGAGGTCCTGCAGCTGGCCATCGAAGCTCCTCAACGATAAAGGTTGTGGCTGGAGGGTGAAGATGTTGATGGCAACAACGACTTTTCGCTGGCCTGAGCTTTGATTTAATTCAAAATGTATTTTTTTAATAAACTAGCTGTTAAGATTTTTTTTAAAATTTTTTGGACACATGTCAAACCCTGATTGGACTAACTCAACAAAACCGTACCGCATCATCTTCTGTCTTCTGTCTGAAGCTTTTGACTGATTAGTCGAAAGCTTAGGCAAAAGCTTCAGTTAGAAGAACTTTTGCCTGTGCATCTCAGAGAACGTGTTTCGACTTATTAATCGAAAGTCAAATAAAAAGACAAGAAATAAGTTTTCGCCTGATTCTCTCATGTATGTACGGTAGGTGCTCTAACCTCACTTCAATAGCCGACTTTGGATGTCTTTATTATTTACTAACTCACATTGAAATATTAAACATACAGCATACCGAGAGATACAAAATGCTAGAACTCAAAACCATACACATCAATTAACAACGTGAAAAAGAAGCGCTGGCATTTAGTACACTTGGCATTGTCTGATTGGAGCTGACATCATCTACCACACGTCATACTCATAACTAATGTCAGATATGCGCTCCTTCACGCTGTACGTTGTAGTCAAAACAAAAAACCGTTAATAGGTACAATACAGTATCAGCACATATCAAACAACCACAGAGAACACGAGAGCACGTCCGCAGGCTATAATTACCCTCCACCCACGCATTAGCTCCAACCCGCCCTCTCTATAACAAAAAACCCTCCACGCAAAACCGATATGAAAAAAAATGAAAAATAAACAACAGACGAAAAATATTTTCTCTCTACTTCACTGATTCGTATCTTCTTCTCCGTTTTCACAAATCTCTCTCAGCCCCTAAATCCGATCAAACCCTAGACATTGCGTCCCCAATTGCCAAATCTGATCCAAAGCCGCACCGTTCTCTTCATCTCCTTCTCCTCCGCACATTGATCCCAAATACCGTATTCACATTTTTGATCTGATTGCTCTCTCCG
>JAYMSW010002190.1:0-14352 GCA_036897725.1 Erodium texanum | reverse complement strand
CATGGTCGCGGCTTGTTGGGCCGAGAAGGGGGAGAGTTGGGCGAGGCAGCAATTTAGCATTATGGTAGACATGAATATTGGAACAATCCTGAGCACTATCTTCACCTCTTCCACTTGCTTTGCCGTGCATTGCAGCATCGGGTGGATACTGTCACTGACCAGTGCTCTATTTAGGAACCTCAAACTTTCTGTTTCATTTTCAACTGACACTTTTTCTCCACAACTTGTTTCTTCACCGGACGGGCTTGTGGCTGGGCGCACCACAGCAGTACTATGATTCCTAGATTGGCAGGTATTGTAAACTGCTGCAGCTAGAACCTGTTAGGCATAGGAGTGATATCAAACTTTGAATGGGCGGTATAGAACCTGATATTATATTAAAGGATCAGCTCAACTAAAAACCGGTTAATTATAGTTTTAGTTACCTTGAACATGGTACTGATGGGACTTCCGGCAGGAAGTTTAGTTCTGTAAACGGGGGAACCAAGGAAGAAGATGGGGATAGAGAGGAGGACAGTGGCAGTGGCTATGCCGAAACCCCAGTGCCAGCCTTTGTTGTCTTCGATCCAAACCACAAAGGTGACTGCAATAAGGGCTCCACAGGAGAGGCTGAAGACGAAGTAGTTGAAGAAAGCCGATCTCTGCCTCCTGCCTTTAGGGGTGGTCTCATCGAACTGATGAGCTCCATGCGGGGGAAGCGAGCCTTTTATGCCGCCAACACCCAGCGCCACCAGATACAGCCCTGCAAATAACATCACTTCCTTTCCTCCACCCACTTCTTCGCATGTTGAAACACTGACACAGCCTGGCGGCTTCAGTAATGCCACGTCAGCTTGAATTGTCAGTATTAACAAACCCTGTTTAATTAATCAATGGTGAAAAAGTTTACACGATGAATTAACGATGCCATAATTTCATGATATGTGAATTGACAAATCGATCAAGAGGGACGGTGAAGGTCATTTATTAATTGTTCAAGATGTGGTGGACCATTTATCACATAAGCACTCCACCAATCAAATTACAGAAAATGGTAGTAGCAGCACCGGTGGGACCTTGCCAATACAAACATTTCCTCGACCTCATCTCCTTGGCATAAATCACTATCACATAGTTCACTAAACGATAGCGTTATGTGCTAGAAAGATTGGACATTATCAGGTGGGGTCTGGCCATATGATTAGCACGTGCCTTTAAGAAACAAGAGTACATCCTTCTCGAATGACCCTAGTCATCTGTTTTTGTGAATTAAACGTCTTAGCCATATGTTTTGTGATTAGCACATGCCTCTCAAGGCATTATATATATATGACTGCAGATGATAAATCATCAAGCGCACTTACCGAGAACTCAATTGCAGCACTTAATAAATAGATGCGGTAGGTAGTGAAGAAAGCATCGGACAAGAAGCCGCCGAGGAGTGCGAGGAGGAAAGCTGTTCCCATGAAGTTGGTAACAATGTTGGCCGAGCTTGATGGAGAATAGTGCATGAACCTGGACAGGTATAGCACAAGGTTGCTTGCATTCGCCAGGTATGCCAAATTCTCCAACACCTCCACAGCTTCACAAAACACTAGTTAGTTTTATGTTCATCTAATTCTAATGTTCTTATTAATTAGTAATTTAGTATCATTGTTTTTGGCCAACCAACCTAAGACACAGGAGGCGGCAAGCATGCCTCCGTGACGGCCCCTTATGGCAGGTCTATTCCTCCAATCAACATAACCCTCCCATATGTTTGATTGCTGTGCCTCGTCCTACAATAGTAATTAAGCTAAAACAATTTAGAAAAGATTGTAAACTTGTAAACAAAAAAAAGGGGCATGACTGAAGAAATATCAAGGAGGGAGTATTAGAAGGAATCGAACCATCTCTGGTTCTTAGATATATGCGAGTGAGTTTTCTGGTTTTGTAAGAAGGCTTGAGAGTGAATCAAAACGCATTCATCAATGGATCCATATTTATAGTCTAGTGGTCCTGTTGAAAAGAAAGCTCTAGACTCTCCCATAATCACTCTCCAATCTTCTTACTTTTATTCTGATTTTGACAGTTTTTACTCCTCATGGAGAGAGAGAGAGAATGTGGTATAAATCCTCCTCCCAATTTGAGTTTTTGGACAACCCTTCTATTTATCACAAAACCGGAAACTATAAATGATTGGTGTTATTAACCGTAAAGAGAATGTAGATATTGAATGATTTCCCAAACAAACTATTGTAATTCTAAACATAGTATAAATATCAGAGGAGATAGATCTTATGGTTAGGTCCAATTTTTTCATAGAAATAAATACTATTAAATGAGTTGAAAATAGTGTGATGCTGAGCATGAAGATAAAGTCATAGCTTGGCTTTTCAGGCATACCCCACATCCACATCCACATCCACAATCCTCAACATTGTCTTAAATCAGATCCCAAGAGATTACTGATTAATACCTTGCCTGCTTGCACCATCTCCTTTAAATTTCTCTATATTCTGACCTTTCCTAACATGGCAATTATCTATAGCATAATTGCTTTTAATTTGCATAATATAGACATTAAGTAGTGGACTTTCCTTATCAGAGCCACTATTTATGTGATTCTGTCCTTTTCCATGCTCCAAGTTGGATTGCATTGCACTACCAGAGACATCTGAACAATGACTTATTCAATCTATGGGGTTGTAAGGCACTGGTTTTCTCTTCTTATCAACACGATCATTAATACTTGTGGAACTGCTTTTAGTACTAGAAAATTGACCCATGTATGGATCTCCATATTGTGAGGCCAGAAGCCTTTAGTAACTAACCTGCATTCACTTCCAACTACTTAGTGTGGATTCACCATATAAGGGACTGTGGTTAAAAAGAAAAGTATGTTCCATTGGTTACAATTTCTTACACAAGAACAACCAAGGAAGTGATAATGGAAGAGAGAAGGAGAGAGAGTACAAACAATTGACTTAGTGGACAACCTGCTTGTCGTGTCAAGGTTTGGTGGTAATGAAATTAGGAGACCGTTTTACCTTTGATGAAAAATATTATGGTGGTGAATGTTTCATTTCTTAATTGATCATGGTAAATACCAATCGAATCGTGATCCAGAATACTAATAAAATTGTGAAATAAGGATCATACTTCATCATGGTTAATACTGTTCGAATCATGGAATAAAGATCATACTTGAACATGGTGAGTGCTAATTAATTGAATAGCGAAATAAGGATCATGATAAATGCAAATTGAATTGTGGAATAAAAATCATACTTGATTATGGTAAAAACTATTAATCCTATCACAGTGAATCCTATCAATATCAGAATATTCCACTGAAATCAAGTTATTGAATTTACAAGAGCAAATTTTAAGGTAAATGTCAATTTCATTATAGTGGCAGTATATTCTAGAAATAGTCGAGTGGCATATACGTATATTTAAAAAAAAAGAACCTGTTTCTATAGGAAGTAAAGCCTAAATGTAAGACTGTTGAGGCGGGCAAGTTTGTCTAATATATTAGAATAGAGCTTACAAGCAAACATACATAGAAACGAAGAGTATGCATGGAATCTATCTCCTCGTTTGGCCTGTTGGTTACATGGTCATTTATTTCTTGCGCCGACAGTGTTGCACAACCCTTTAAGACAATACAATGAAATAGCTAGCACCATCTGCAACTTCTTGTAGTGGTCCTGGCAGGTTAAGCTTCAACACAGTAAGGTCCTTGGATGCATTGGCAATTCGAATAGGTGTGACATAGACATGCATGTGTTTTCTAGACGCAACTTGCATTGGCTGTGCTATACCGTCCACACATCTCACTAGTACCGTATTCTGTTGTCTCATCACCCGTTACTGTAGCATGAACCTATAAAGTTGCTTATTTTGAGTTAGGTTTATTGGTTCTACTCATCTGATCTTTTCAGGTTCTTGGGATCTTATTGCCTTTGCATGTAAGTGATAACAGCAACCAACCCCACCATACAATCAAGAAATAAACCATTTAATTAAGGCCACAGATTAGGTTGTACTAGCTCTCGGGTTTGCAAATGCAACCTATCTATCTATATTCATTATGTTGAGCTTTCATTGCTTGGAAATACTACTTATTTGATTTGTTATCTTCCAAATCATTCTCATAGGGAATCCGTATTTCCCAATCCCTGTTGTAGGATGATGCATAACAATGTAAACCTGCGATGAAACTTAAACTCTACATTATTTACCGGATAAGTGTGCCTCGGATCATAAAGTATTACAAATGTGGCAAAGGCTTAATTAATGCCGCTGGATTTTATTGTCTTTTACGTTTTATTTGAGAGAATTCGAGATGTACTTGAAATTATATATCAGTTGTTAGTTTATGCTGTGTATAACTTAGGATATCCAATTTCTGATGTTAAAACATAATTTTCTTATCATTTCAAGATGTACTTGAAATTATATATCGATGTTTAGTAAATAAATTGATTGCTGATCAAACCGAGTATCCGATTATTATACAAATTAACCTGAAACAAATAATTAAGGAGTAGAAATAAAGTAACGAAACACAAGATATACGTGGTTCGACAATATGTCTACATTCACGGGATAACGACGAATTCCGATGTTATTGAATAATAATTCGATAAATACAATCTCATCTCTCTATCACTCAATATTAATACATCAAACAAGAAAAAGACCAGTCTTGGAAATAAGCTTAAGGAAATCACCTTGGTCTTTTTAAATCAAGATCCGCCAAGGACCATAACCACAATTCTTGATAGCTTAGTTCTCAGTCAAGAACTAGATCTTGAACCCTTGATTTTATGACTTCAAAAACAACTCAATCTCCTCCACCGCCAATCAAGGACAAAGCACAAAACCGGCAACTCAAGAAACTATTTTCCTCTTTTCTCACAGCCACAACACAATCTAGATGGACCCTTCCTCCACGCCAACAGCAAGGAGCAACAAATCATCTCCTTTTACTGTTATCCACCCAGGCCCGGTCCTAGGCCTTTGGTGTCTTAGGCAAATTTAAAAATTGAGGTCTAAATTTTTTTTTGACCAACTAAGTAAACCCAAATTTTTTTTGCCAACTGATCGAACGATCTTTATTAACAATCAAAAAATAAATACACCTAAACAGAGGGGATATCAAATACCTTACTTCGTGTATCAACTAATATACATTCATTTTTATTTTAACTTCTAAACCTACTCTAACTACAACAATCTTTACATAATTAAAACACATACCTTACTGCTCCAAGTCTTCATGTCTTGCTGCTCCAAGTACTATACAAACGATAATGTTAATTAGCATAATGATGATGACGTAACAATACAAAATCAACTTGCTGATTTTTAAATAAATCCAACAGGTTTAGGATCAAACTTCAAGCAAAACCAACATAACATAGAGAAGATCAAGGGTTGTGGGTGAAGTGGTAGAGGCTTCATGTAATAAGCATGAGGTCACTAGTTCTAATCCCCATACCTGCGATATTGCATTTCCCTTCTTTTTGATAAAAAAAAAACATAACATAGAGAAGATGAAGAAACAAAAGAAAACCTAAGAGGATATAATGAGAAAGATCACTCATCCTTTTAGTTCCTAAGCCTGGCAAGCTTGTTGGTCACCACGACATCAAGCTGAGCTACATGCTCAACAATCTCCTTCCCCTTCCTGGTTGACACGTTGTGTGCAATCTCAACACAGTAAGTTCTGCAATTGTATAAACCAATAAGAGATAAGCTACAATGATATTAGCTCATAACATGCAAATAAATTTGAAGAATGTGTATCATTACCGGTTGTGCATCACCAAAAGCTCAAACTCTTTGGCATTGTGCACCACAAACTTCTTAAAGCTGTTGGGGAGATAGTGAAAGGTCTTCTTGTTTGAGCCATAACAATGTTGAGCATTAAAGTCACACCTTTGAACTTTCTCCTCATAGGAGAGTCAATACCCTTGGGCCTCCTCTAGTTTGTCTGTTAATAGAGAAAAAAAATCTATTACGAATAATATATAGTATACAAAATGTAAAATCAACACAATTACAAACCAAGAATACACCCATCACCCCATCAATTTTTTTTTTTGAAAAGATCGCCCCATCAAATTTAAAAGAACAATCATGTAGCATATAATTATAATGAAAAAAGGAAAGCATAATTTGGCATAAAAACATAAAATGGGTTTATCAATTCTCACGAGACAGTTTCTATTCCAAGTAGGTAAAACTATAAGATGTTAACAGAAATAGAGCTCTATATTATTTTGTCTATGATCATTCCCTACCGATCAAATCTAAATCTCACAAAAATATACACAATTAGAGTATTCTTTAGTAAAACACAATTCTAAATCCCACAAAAATATACACAATTAGAGTATTCTTTAGTAAAACACAAATCTAAATCCCACAAAATATACATAAGTAGACTGTTTTTTGGTAACAATCAAATCTATATCCCATAAAACATACATAATTGGACTGTTATTCGCTAACAATCAAATCTAAATCCCACAACAATATGCACAATCAGACTGTTCTTCTGTAACAATTTGCAAGAACACTCGTAAAAGAATATGAAAACACTAGTAGCTTCATATTAAAAAAAAAAAACAAACTTGCTTTTGAAGATGTTAGATACATGTCAATTTCTAAGTTCACTATGTAGTGATTCTATCCATATCAAACAAACAATCTAAAAATCATCTCTTATGAATTATATATCTTTCACGGCAAACTTGTTTTTGCAATTCATGGAAGTACCCCATATAGCTTATCCATTTATCAAAATATTATCCTGATTTCAAATCCCATTCATTGAAAACAATCCAACCAACCAGACGAAATAGGAGAAACGATAGATACCTTCACACATACCTTGTGGTCGCTTTGGGTCCTCTTGAACTGCTTCGTGCGCTTCTTCACGATCTTCGTGGTGGGGAGAGAAACCGCCGTTGCTGCTCTGATACAAACATCAAAATCAAACTCGAATCAAAAGAGAAAACAAACAACCACAAAAAATTCAATTACGAACTGAACCCTCCAACGAGAAGAAAATTGAAGAACAGAGATACAAAAGAGCTCGGGGAAGTGGAATCGACTTCATGCAACGAACTCTAACCCTCCCTTTCTCTCCTTTCTTCTTCTTCTTCTCATATCTCTTTCTTTCCCTTCGTTCTCTCTCTCTTTAATGTTTTAAGTCACAAAACCCGTTCGGCTTCCCAAGACATGTTTCAGCTTCCCAAGTGAACGTGTCATGATGAGGCCTCCTCACACGCATTGACGGGCTTCCCTTGCTGGATCAGACGGGCCTCAATAGCGACGGGTCAAGGTCCAATTTTTTTTTAAAAAAAAATTTAGAGGCCTTGTCCATTTGGAGGACTTAGGCGAAGGCCTAATTTGCCAAGTGGACGGCCCGGGCCTAGTGATATTGAGCTGTGTTTCCGTTGGTTTGCAATAATGGCCTTCTTGGGTCAGTTTTTGAATTTTTGCCTTTTTCCAGTTCATCATTAATTAAAGTAAAAAGTGTGTCAATTCATCTCCGAATAATCTTAGGAAAATTATGCGTCTATTCCCTTTTCGAGTTGTGAAGAATATCAATGCTCTTTTTCTTATAAAATAGCAAGGTTGTGGTACTAGTGGTTTGCACCGAGCTACACCACTACAAGAGCCAAAACATATACTTGATAATTTCAAATCAACAAGGATAACAAACTTCATTTAGTAGCAAATGTATTTGAAACTTCCAAATCAACAAGGATAATAAACTTTATTCAGTAGGGAAAGTCTTTTTTTTTTTTTTTAAAAATTTTCACGTGTATTAAATTTAAATTCTGTGATACACATATCAACCGTTGAGACGAACAAGATAATAAACCCTACAAACTCTAGACCTGTTGAGAATAATAATTCATACAGTCAGTACTTAATGAGCATAATCGGTACCTCATACAACTAGTCTAGATTGAATAGCACAAAAATGTGCACCAAATAACGCAATAATTGCGCACCTAAAGTCTGACACAACTAACACTTTATTGGATATGAACACGTTCAACATGCCACTGCACGCACCCCCCACGCGTCGAAAGAGCCACAGAGCCGGTGAACAAGCTCATTTTCCCCAGATCCAGATGGAGGAACAAATCTAAGAAGAAGCAACCACTGGTGAAGGGAAGCCCAAAGACGATTCAGCACCGACAAAACGGAAAAAACTGGCGTGCCCACCATAGAGGGCGGCGACGGAGAGACAAAGAACGGAGGAAAAGAAATCTTCAAAGTTATTGGTGCAAGAGAAGAAGAAGAGGAGCGGTTGCGAAAGTCCAAATTAACGCATGAAATGAAACAATTGAACCATAGTTCAAAGTGAAATAAATAAAAACAACAAAACAAAATGTAAAACAATGTAACAACAAAATGCTGGACTATGAGCTTTGGGGATAAAACGGTAGGAGCCGGGAAGTTGTTTCAAAAAGTTAAACATTCAATGGCGTACATTTTTCCGCTAACGTATCAAAGATGACATAGTCACGGTCCTGTTCTCACCTTCATCTTCACCGCAAGACTAAACAGTGTCTTTTCTCATTACCCCTTCCCACAAACGGATAAAACAAAACAACGTGAACATGGGAAGTGAGAATGGGAAGAATATACCAAATAGTTTTTGCGGAAGAACTTGATTGCATTGGGAAAAGACATCCCTAGCACATGCATCATGGATAGGGACAGCAGCCACTTGTGTTAGGAAAAGTAAATTCAATATTTAGTTGTTAAAAAATTTTGATCCGGAACACATGGGTGGATGTGAATGACATTGGTGACCTACCTTTCCAAGAGAGGCGTTCTCAAATTTCTATTCTAGGACAAGGTCCGGCTCAAACACAGTACGGATAGTGAATGTGGCACTCTCGTGTACAGTGTTGTGCTCGGACAAAGATAGTTCAAACACAAATGTCTTTTCACATAAAACGATGATTTCCTTTGAGAATTTGGTACTATCGAATGTGGGGTTCCCTATCAGTTTACTCGGTTCGAATCAAGCAGTCTCTCAACCATTTTATGAAACAACACGAACGTAACCACCCTAAAATCATCTCGTACAATCAAATGGACTTTGAACCTGCCAATGAGTGTTTGACACGCATCAACAGAAGGAAATAGGTTGAATGTAGTTGGTTGAGGGAGGGGATAGATTGCAATGTTAAAGTAGTGTCTGACACTACATCGCACGGATGTCGACGACATGTATATGTATAGTCAACGGGGGTAACTTTTCGGACACACCCTTGACAACCAAGATAAAACCAGTCATACAAGGTCTCTATTCAATAGTCCTAAGTGTTGGAAAAAAATGCCTCAAGATTTTTTTCATTTTGGTCAAATATGCTTTAAAAGTTTATTTTTAAATTTCTTTTAATTCACCTTAAAAGAAAGATATTAAAATTGATTTTAAATGAGTTTGAATTTGATTTTGAATTTCAATTTCAATTTGGTCAAGACAATCAATGATTCTTGATTGTGTGGAAGAAATTATGAGGACTTTATTGGGTGAAGTAAATATGGATTTGAATGTGTTTTACTAATTCATACCTTTTTCTCTTAAATACCTCATCTCATTTCACATTTACGACTACTTTTCGCTCTAATTCTCTCTCGTTTCTCTTTGTCTCTACTCTTGGTTTTTTCTACTCTTGTTTGGGTACTGTCCGCTTAACCACATCTGGTAGAGCGAATAGGCACATTGCCAGATCGAGCTGTGTTAACTTTGGGGAACAACCTTGACTGCCACTATAGTCACATCAAAACATTTGCTTTCAAGTCAGTGAGTCAAGACTGCCACGACACAGTTGCTCCTGATATGCTCATCAAACAATTAAGTTCACCATTTCATTTGTTTTACCGTTCAACAAATATTTATTTTCTACAATTTGAAAACAAATGTTGCATGTTCGATGGTTGTTAATATGAATCTGAACTCTATGAATGTTGTTGTTGCTCGTAGTTCTTTCTCTATTTTTTCTAAGATAAAACCTCTCGATGGAACTAATTATTTTCACGGCCCCAAAAATTATTGATGTATTTTGAATAACTTGACATAAATTATGTGCTGCTTAAGGATCCCCTTGTATATGTCACCTTGAATAATGTTGAAAGCACGCCTCTGATTTCCTCTATTGTAAGGAACAATGAAATATGAAAAGGATGATAAAGCTTGTTGAAACCATAAAATGACTTATATTTATTGAGAAAAAATGTGTCTACAATCAACATTTCCGCCTTTCCTAAGATAAAACACAACTTTGTCAAGATTTGCCACTCTTTCCTCTATAAGCCTCATCACAAGCTTTAATGCATTCCTCATGCTTTTTCATCTTCGACTACATAATAGCTTTTGATGGAAGATCAACCTAATCTTGAAGTTCTAGCAATCCTTCTTCTTTTTTTGATCAGAAAGAAGGAAAAATCCAATATCGCAGGTATGGAGATTGGAACTAGTGACCTCATGTTTTCTTGTCCTTCTCCTTCTGTGCTCACACCTTCCTCCCCTTCTCCCTATTTCCATGTTCCCTGAGCAGCCTACTCCTGAAACCAGATATCTAGGTCATGCTTAACCTCGTCCCTTTTTAGAGCACCCTTCTAGACATCAAGCTTGACAATGAGCTTACCCCACTTCTTCTCTAAAACTTAAACCTAAAAATCTTTCTTCTTTATCATATTTATAATCTCAAGGCCCATTTCCCTCCACTTTGGGTAGCCACAAATGGGTAGAATTGCCAAACAAAAGAACATATCATAACAATTTTGAGACAATTATATCAAATATAAAAATATTATACGAAGAATTTACTCCACTTATTTTTTTTTTAAAAAATATTTTTCTTATTGAAAATTTATATATTTGTTGAACAAACCTATTTCTAACAAGTATAACTAATGATTAAAATAGTGATTTTATGAGAAAATGACCTCCAAAAATTGTACACGTGGCTCAATAGTATAGGCAAAGGTAGAAGAAGTTGCTGGTTTTCTTGGGCGAACGTGTAGCATATTACTCCCCATTCCAATGATCCAATTTCCGATTTCCACGAGAAATTTGGGATTTAGGGTTTACAGAGACTGGAGCAGTTAATTGCCAATTCTAGTTACTAGAAAGAAACGAAAATGGGCGAAGATATGCACTCGGATCGGACCTCTCTTGAGAAGAGACCCGGTATCTTCATTGTCGGATCCTCCAACGTCGGCAAGCGGACCCTCATCTCACGTAAATCTCTTCCTCTCCATTCATTATAACTGATCCTTGTTGATACTGATTTGATGTGTGTACTACTTATACTTGAAGTCGAGCTGATTTTTATGTTGTTGAATTGATTCCGTTTAATTTTAAATATGGTAACTTAATTTATCAGCAAATTTTCTGATCTGGGTTTGGTGCTGACTGGATTGGAATGTTAGGTTAATGGGAAAGAATTTGAATTTTAATCAAAATTTCATTTATCCATTTGTTTGGATCGATTCACTTGATTTCTAGTTCTGCTCTTCTGTTCAGGTGAATTCACTTTCAATTTGGATGATTAAAAGAATAAGATTGTGTACCCAATACTGGTGTTCCTTTTTTCTCTCTGTTCTTTATTAAATAACTTAACTTTCGATTACAAAAAATAACAACTTAACTTTGAGATAGGTCGATATGGATTTGTCTTGTTCCATAATCGTAATTAAATCTACTATTGGCACTGGACTGAATTGCTTGTGCTGCAGTTGAACTGTTATGTGTGCTTCAAGCAATCAAATTTAGTTCCTGGCTAGTCGTGTTAATCAGTTTGTTGTCAGCTTTGTTTTCAGTGTAGATGGTGATGATGAGATTTCTACACCAGTGTATATTACAAGCAAAACTAATTATATGAATCTATGATGTGTGTTATGATGGATTGGGCAACTCATAATACCGATATTGGCTGTTCTTTTCTTTTCGTCTTCTTATTAGGTCATTTTCCTGTTACAGAAACGTAGTTTTTTTTTTTTCACTTGTATCACATATGCTGACTACTAAGTCTAGTTTTGACATGGGACTGCTGGTTGTGCTTCAGTTGAGGTGTTCAGCTTCTGAAATATTTTAATAACTTATGTCATTTGAGATTTTTGCTGCTTTTATAGGATTACTCGCAGTGGAATTTGATGATGATTCTGATTCGTCAACTGAAGTACTTGTCCAAGGGTACATTAGTCAACTATTATATGTCCCTTTACTACTCTCTAAGTCTTATTCTTGAAAGGAAATTACAATAACCTCTTCATAGTTTCTAAACATTTACTTATCATTATAATGTTTCTTTCAATAGGTGGACTATTAACACCAAATATTACACTGCTGATGTATCTGTATGGATGGCTCATCTTCATGATGGGTTTTCCATTGGGGCCTTGCCAATGTATAACCAGCTCTCTGCCTTGGTGATGGTTTTTGACATGAATGACGTGAGTTCAATTGTTTAATTTTTTTTAACATTATTTTGCCTCTGCAAAAGAAAATGCAACTGTTTATTGTTTGCCTGTCAGCCAGAATGTGATATATTTTTCCCTTTCATTATGAGCAGCTATCATCTCTTGATGCACTTAAGGATTGGGTTTCTCGCACTGACATTCAGAACTTCGATATTTTATTATGCATTGGGAACAAGGTGGATCTTGTTTCAGGTCATCCTGTTCATACCGAATACAGAAGACGCATGCTGAAGCTTGATGATGACTCCGCTGATCCATATCAAGAGTTTGCTGATTATGGAATTTCAGAAACTGAGGGAACTACTTTGTTGGGGGATGAAGAACCATCATCAGAGATGAGGAAGTCATGTTTAGAATGGTGCAGTGAACATAACATTGAATACATTGAAGCTTGTGCATCCAATCCAGATTTTGACAAATGTAAGATCCCGTATTTCCCTATAAATCATCAATCATCATTTCTATCTTCATGGTTATCATCAAGATGAATGGGGAAATAAAGTTACATGCAAATGTTTCCAATGCCAGGCTTAAAATTGACGTCTTGCCTTGTCGATTGTGTAAATAGGTTTGTCAATTGATGGTGATTCTCAGGGAGTTGAACGTCTCTATGGTGCTCTTTCTGCTCATATGTGGCCTGGAATGATTCTGAAATCAGGCGATAAGATAACACAGCCATCATTACCTGAAAATGAAGGTTCTCTCCACCCACTCTATTGATTTCAAATATATATTTGGTATTCACTAATCAGAATGCTGAAACCTCTTTATCATCTGTATTCAGAGTTGTCAGAAGAAGAATCTGATTTTGAATTTGAGTATGAAGTTTTATCGGCGGGTTCAGCTGAACCTTGGGTTGTGACAGAAGAGGAATGGATTTCAGCGAATGATCATACTGCAGGCCCATCCACAGGTGGATCAGATGCTCAGAACACTTCAAGCTTGGATCATGATGAGGACCATGAAACCATGTTCAATAAAGGAGATGTGCAGCCATCAACATCAACAGCTGCCTTGCAGGATGAGATCACTAACAAGGAAGTGCCATCCAAGGCTGAAGCTGAAAATGCCACAGAACCAGATGAGGGTAAACAATTTGACTTTGAGAATCTGGAACAGTTGATGTCCGAGATTGGAAACATGCGCAGTAACTTGAGATTGATGCCTGATTTTCAAAGAAAGGAAATGGCTGCGAAGCTGGCCATGAAAATGGCTTCTATGTTTGGGGGGAGCAGCGACGATGAAGAGGAGGTGTGATCAGTCAAGGGGATGTATCTGAACTCAGTAATTCAAATTGTGGATGATGTTTAGGAAGGTAATGTGTAGTCTCAATCTTACATAAAGCTGATGTTTGGCGTCTACTTTACAACATTCCCATGCTATTGATGTTATTGAGGTAGCTACACCTGCTTTCTTTTTCTGTCTTTTTCTTCCCTTTCTTGTGTTGGCCCGGATAATTGGAATTTCTGTCAGAAAAGGAATAGGAAGCTTTGTCATGATCAGGCATGTGTGTTATATTCTTTGCTGGTGAGATGAAAGTTACTTTGATGTCCTTGTAGCAATTGGGAAAAATTGATCTGGTGCTGGAAGTTTATATTTATTGAATACTCTCTGGGTGTAATTAAGAGCATGAAATGCTAGGAAATTATATGTTTAACTTGTCTTGTTGTGATCAAAACTTACCTGTTGCTGCTTGGATTCTTGGTTTGGTGTTTAGGCCAGTCGTATAAAAATTAACTTTAGAAAGAACCTTTTGTTTGTGTACTGTAAAGTTCTATATTCTTTGGTCTCTTGCTTCTATTGACTTAATAGATATTTATATTTGAAGAATAACTATAGTGGGTGGGATTCTTTTCCCAGTGC
>JAYMSW010002189.1:0-14354 GCA_036897725.1 Erodium texanum | reverse complement strand
CCTGTTTAGATTAGGGAGATCATATCTGGTACGTGACCTATTTGGTCAGGGTCATATGTCCACCAAAATTTCTCTCTCTTGACCGGCATCAGTTTAGTCCGGACATTTAATGAATACTCGGATACAAATTATCAAAAAAAACAAAAAAAAACTAAATGTAATTAAGTAAAATTTCCCTAAATATTAATATGGGCCGAGATCCGGCCATAATCAACCCGGGTAAAGTCTGGCTAAATGGACCCATTTATGATCTGTGATTGGGGTTTTGTGGATGAGTCCAGTGGAAGCAAAATTTATTACTCGTCTTGCTTGCAGTTGAATCGAATTGAACCATATTACTGTATGATACGGTCTGGCGATCCAGAAGTTGAAATTGGTTGAAGAAAAGAGATGGAGAAGATGAATCAGGCGTTCGAGAAGGTGAAGATGAATCAGGCATTCGAGAAAATGAAGATGTTAGTGGGAATGGATGTAGAAGACGAGGAAGCCGTAGCAGCCGAAGGAAACAATCCCTTCTCTTTCATGGACGACTTCGATCGCAATTGTACCCTAACCACCAAGCAGGTCCTCGCTTCCTTTCTCTTTCCTCTTAATTCACCATAAGCTTCAATTCAAGATCTTCAATCCGTTTCTATTCATGCAATATGTACTGAGTTGCTGCTGCTCCTACTACATTTTTCCATGGCTGTTAATATATTTTGGATCTGATTCGTATTTGCAATCCTCTAATTGCTCTTTTTCATTCTCTTAACAGAGGTTTTATGGTTTTGTCATATGCCTGGTAGCTGGTATAACGTGTACTCTACTGGTAAGTTTCATTGTTAAGACTCCATTTTTTAGATCTATTGTTTTAGGGTTTATCTTTGATTTTGCCTCTTTGTTCATAATTAGTAAGTTGCACAGTTTAAAGTCCAGTATTCTCAGGTTTTTCTAATTGATATTGCCATTGTTTATTGTACCGAAACTTTTGCTTCATTGTTCTGTAACTGAGGCCTTTTATCCCTCTTAACTTCATGCTATAGCGGATGCAACTTTTTTTTTTAATTGCTCTCTCCTTCTCTTGGATATGCTCAATTTCTAAGCTTGAACTATTTACCTATTGGAGTCTAAATGCGATAAGTTTTTTGTGCAGCATCGGTGATGTATCAGCTGATTTTCCCACTCATTTCTGTAACTCATATATTGTTTAGCTGGTTAAATGATACTTCAACTGGCATAATTTTTCCTCAGCGAAGTTTACATTTCAACCATACCTTTAGTCTATCTTCTTCACATTAATCTTTTAAGGGATTGAAGAATTACTTAAAACTTAATTCTTGGCAGTTATGTAGCTATTATTCTTGACGTGTTATCTTCAGTTTTTTGCCTGCTGCCTGCATCTTTTTTTTACCTCTTTTAGTTATAATTTGTTGTGTGCTTGCACTAGTTTTCACTCTTGATGCATCTGTAAAATGATTCACTTGTGTTACAGTTGGAAACATGTAGGAACATTTCAAAACAGCTTGCTCCTCATTGGTATAATCTTTTGTGTTGTACGAGAATCATTTTAAAACTGGAGGTTCTGAATTTAAAACTTGATATATGGTGTTGTCGAAAAGTTAAGAGAGGTTGCAATATTTTTATTTTGTTATGAAAATTTCATGGTTTGATTGGAGCAGCAGAAGTCTTGAGAATTAAAAAGAAGTTCACGGCGAGACGAGCCTTTTGTTTTAGAGTTTTATTGAACTTTATTTCACTTTGATTTGACTTGTTTCTTCTTGACGTGCTAATTTTCTTACGTTTCCTTCCTTTTCATGTAACAGTCAATGCTTGTTTTCTTCAATCCAATCAAGTTTGGAATAACATTCACTTTTGGGAACTTGCTTTCACTTGGGAGGTTTGTGTTTATTTCTATTTGTTGTTTTCTTCATGATTCTTTTGACTACCATTATGCGTACAAATTATGTATTATACTATTACGCAGTTATGATCTGATCAATGAATCAGATAGGTACTCAGCAAAAGTTTGTATTCTTTTCACATTATTATCTTTGAAACTCTTGCCCCCCTATCAAAAGCAGTTTCAGCATGCACATTTGAGACAGGGAAGACAACTAAATATCAAGAGAACAGAAAAGAGATCTCTCGTTTCTTGCTTGTATTTCCAAAGAGATAAGTTTACAAGATTAGTAGATAATCCCTTTTGTACTTCTTGCAGCTTGACGACCTTTTGGTTGATGGTATGGTTAGGTTTCTGGGGCATCTTTGAGTCAAATAGATAATCTAAGTTTCAGGTTCCAGATTTTGACAGAATTTTGGCTTCTTTTTTTCATTATTTTCTAGTGCCTTGTAAATCCGTCTTTAGAGTGGCTTCATTTGTTGCAATGTCTTATGCTTGAATCAGTTCTTTTATGATGCTAAGTTGGAGTTATATGCATGGCAGCACATCATTCCTCATAGGTCCCAAGCGACAAGTTACTATGATGCTTGATCCTGTCCGGATATATGCTACAGCCACATACCTTGCAAGCATAATAATTGCTCTGTTTTGTGCTCTCTATGTAAGTTATTACATGTTATGCAAACCAATACTATATAGGAGTACTTTGTACTTTGGTTTAAATCACGCCCATATTAAGTCTCTGATGGCAACATTTTCCTTAAGCAGGTTCATAACAAGCTATTGACACTTTTGGCTATCGTATTGGAGTTCAGTGCACTTATTTGGTAGGTTGGGAATTGCCTTCTAGAAGATTCTTGTGAATTAATAAAATATGAAACAAGTAAAATAGAAAAACAGATAATGATTACTTTTTCAGGTTAATTTTGACATTGTTGCCATGACTTGAACCCTGCTCATCCGACCAGGGGTTCAAGCACTTGACGACTTGTCAATTAAGCTTTGGTAACAGATAATGCTTCTATATGTAGACTACTAGACAGTTTGATGAAAAGTGTCTTCAATGTGTCCATGCTATTTTAATTAAAAAAGTGTCTTCAATGTGTTCATGCTATTTTAATTAAAGTGTCCCCATTATATTTGCGTACTCTTTCAATTGAAAGGTGTTCCCATTGAGTCATTGTTTTCCTGCTCATTCAAACAAATGATGTCTACCCTTTTTCATAGATGCCAAAGCATGAAATTTGTGGAATGTGTTTGGAAATCCCTGAACCAGAAATCTTTTTGTGCGTCATGACTTTATGTACTCTGGTTTTTCGAGATCCCAGAGACTAAAATTTCTGGTTAACTTATGTTTGAAGGCTTTGTGACACTAAAGACTATTTTAGAATTTTTCATTTTCATGGATGCTATAAAAAGAAATAAAAGACGTCATACTTCACTTTTGTACTGTGCAATAAAAACTCAAATTCCATGTGATGAGTTCCTCAGAATGCACATGGGGTTCTCTGCCTTTCTCACTCATCTTGGTGTGATGGCTTCTGACTCCTTTATGAGGTTTCAGTGACATTTCATGTTTTTCTTTTGCTTGTATCCATATTTGTTGTATGTTCTATTTTAAACCTTGAATACAAAAATTTATCAGCTAATGTGTACCAAGCAAAGGTTTGAGGCACCAAACCACTTGGTTCTTTCAAATTCTTGTACCATGTTTTAACTCTAAGACCTTCCTTTTGTTGGAGAGAGCTCTTAATCATTGAGCCAACTTAATTCAGTATTTTTAACCTGAAATAAGCTGGTCTAAGAAACTAATTTCTTGAGTTGTAGCGTGGTGAACTTACATTGGCTTTTTAACATAAACCATTGGAACTTTTTTTGTGCACATAAGATGATTGGTAGCCAAATGAGTCACAAATGCAACGTCTATCATTCAGTAAAATTTAGATTGGGCCAGAGTGTAAGTTCATGGCAAAAAGAGAATAGGTGCCCTGGTTCTATCAATTTTCATTTATGGATGAAAATATGATATGATGTTTTTGTTCTTTATGCCCTCACCCCTTGTATAATTTACAGGTACAGCATGAGCTACATACCTTTTGCAAGGACCATGGTTTCGAAGGTTCTGATGGCTTGTTTTGACACTGAATTTTAGGCTGATGTTACTCTACTGGAAAACTCAAGCTCCTTTTGAAAAAGTATGGCTCTCAGCAAGGTCTAAGCACCAAAAGAATGGAAAAATTGAAGTGATCTGCATTTCGATGCACAAGGTAGGTTAGTGCACCTGAATCATGCATGGCAAGCAAAGATTGAGATTGAAAACCCTCCAAAAATCCATTTGCTCATATTTCTTGTACCTTATGTTAACATGGCTGCAGCCAATCAGAAATATGATGTGATGATATTGAACCATATAGATGATGACAAGTTAACGATGATACATCTCCTCTGGTCTTGGCTTTTGTAAATTTCATCTCGTTTGGAATCCCTTCATAGGTTGATTTGATGAAGGTGTGCGATGTTGTGTTAGTAATTGAAGTGACATAGTTTTTGTCATCTTATCAATGACATGCATGTGGGGTTAGAAACAATGAACTTGACTGCTTTTGTCTATATTAGATAGCGAAAGACTTATTACAAAACGTTGTTTATGGATTGCACAAAGTGCGTGGTACTACAATGAGGAAGGGTAAACAAGAGCTGGAAATAATGAAAAAAAAAAACATGATGGGCAATGGTAAGTATATAATTGTGAATGGATTCATTCATCATTCATGAGTTGGTGGCTGAAGCTGTTGAGAATCCATAGGAGGCATAAGAAAGAGTACTTAGATCCCAGCTATGGTGTATGAGTTTTGCCTTGGCTGCAAGACCAGCAGCCCCGATAGCTACGTGCAAGGGATAGAAGTGGTCGGGCCAAGGATGAGCCATTTTGGCATGAGGCGCCTTGTCTAGGTAATGCATCACATGGTCATATCTGAACAAAAAAAATGATTAAGGTAGGAACCAAGAATGTTTGATTAGAAGAGAAGAGAAGAGAAGAGTATTGAGTACCTCCCTTGAAGGAGAGCATCCTTGAGCCAGGAATCAAAGTCGTTGGCCCAAGGAGCGACGGGGGAGCGGGAAAGAGCCCTTAAGTTGTGAACGGCGCTGCCGGAGCCGATGATGAGGACGCCCTGGTCCTTGAGAGGAGCCAAGGCCTTGCCCAAGTTGTAGTGGTAGGTGGCGTCGTTGTCGGACTGGATGGACAGCTGGCACACGGGAACGTCGGCCTCCGGATACATGAGCATGAGAGGGACCCACGCCCCGTGGTCTAGGCCCCTCTTTGGGTCTTCGTCCACCCGTCGGAACCCCGATCCCATCAGCAATTCCTTCACCTTCTTCCCCAATTCTGGAGCTCCAGGAGCTGGATATTTCAACTGCATAGACACATACACATATACATATCTTTTGAGAGAGAGAGAATAATTTACAATTGCAAATACCAACCTTGTACATCTCATCTGGGAATCCATAAAAGTCGTGGATGGTGGGATGGCGTTCGGAGACGAGGCTGACGGTGGGGTAGGTGGTGTCCCAGTGGGCCGATACCATCAGGATGGAATTGGGCCTCTCCGCCATCACCTTCTCCTTCCATGTCTTCAAGAATGCCCTCGCCGCTAGCGATTCGTCTATACACAGCGTCGGAGAACCGTGCGATATGTAATATGTTTCCTTTATAGCCATAGCCATATCAGCAGCAGGCAGCAGCACAATGGGTTTCTGATGCTAGATTAGGATGTTCCCAAAACAATATATATAAAAATAGAAATAGTAGCGGTTGTTGGATTTGGACCCTCCAACTCCTCAACATTACATTTTGAATGGTTGCCCACCAACCCAAACGCGTTTCACTCATTGCGTTTTTCAGACAATTATTCAATAGACACATAATACTAAAAATTGTTTGTTCAATTCACTTGAAGAAATCCAAGACCAAGGTTCAATCTTAGCAGTGATATCTATCCTTTCCCGACTCCTCTCTCCTCCAAACTCTTATTGAGCTCAACCATGAAACCCTAAGCTTCTTATAGAATTAACACTCTTTTCTATACAAAGGAAGCTTGGGGCTTGAATTAATGCTTAGTGCTCCTTTTTACATAAACAAGGTATTGAAATTAATACAAAAAAAGCCGAAGGTTCAGAATGAAAATCTCTCCTCTCCATAATACCAACTCTATCCCTTCCCCGAGTCTGGAATTGGTTTGTATAGGAATTTGGAGTTGAGCGATTGATTAATGAGACAACTCCATGATCTTAATTGAGAGCTCGATTAACTCCGATACCTTTTTTTTTTCTTTTTGCTAATTTGCTTGACTGTTTCATGGAGTTTCTAGCGTGTACTACCTGTTCTTCCAACCTCTAAGCATGATTCATATCCGTGACTAATAATAAAAACAAATATCAGCACTACTAGAAACAGAAAATGTTCAATGACTACTATTGGGAAAATGCATGTCCACTTGGTTTGAATAGTTTCTAGCCAGCCACTTTCCATCTCTATATATCTGATGTATAACAGACTTAAAAATATAAAATACCAACTCATCATGCTGAAATCAACTTCACGCCCAAGTAGTGTAGGTACATTAAACTATCACAATGCTTTGCCATTTAAATCAATTTCACGCCCAAGTAGTTACCTAGTCCAGGTACATTAAACTATCACAAATACTCCTTCACATTACATTCTTAATACATACACATCCAAAGCTTCAACGTTCACAAAAAAAAAATCTACGTGCTAATTTGGAGGCAAAAAATGCACCCTTGCAAGCACATATTCTTTCCCAGCAATCCAAACACCGGTTTGTGACCATTGCACATCCTCCCAATCTATGTTTTCCTCCAATACCTGCTCCATAATGTCTTTCAAAATCCAATCCATGTAATATTGTATGCAGCTACTGAGATTGAAATGGATCGTACCTCCACGTATTCCTGGGGCAGTGGTACCCCAACTGAACGCATAACCTTCTGGGGAAGGGGCTTCTTGCAGCGAGACCACCTGAACACGTCAATCGTGATGCTGTCACTTTCGCCGTTTGTGGGAGTCTCTGCTTCATGAACCTGCGATGCTGACATGGCTTTGACCGCCTTCTCTCCAGTAAAACAGAGCTCATACCTAACCCAATACATCAGAAAAAACAAAACATGACTAACAAATATATGCAAATAAGACAGATATTGCGTTTCATGAAAATGTGAAAAGCCGTTTCCAGCCAATTACAGAGAAAATACAACTATGTGTGCATACATGATATAAACTATATGCAGGTTCAAACCAAATAATCAATAATCAAACCTGCAGGAATGTGTTTCTAAGTATAAAACCTCTCCTTTCTTCAACCGCGCAGATGTGTACAGTGGTTTCTTAAGACCCTTGTCAGCAACAATGCTTATGCTGTACTTTGTCCTAGAGCAAATTGTAAGCATGGAAACGTAACGAGTTCATCAGTAGTTTCAGAGTTCAGGGGAAGAGTAACAAAACAGTTTTGTTAACAGCTGATAGACAAAACAAGGAGTTGGAATCAAGGAGTTGGAATCTATAAGAGCTTCCAGCCGAATCCCAGTATAAGAAAGAACACTCCTTTCAATAGAGAGGACGAGTGTAGGGAGACGAACATACCATGGCTCGTTGCAGAGATTGTACTGTATGGTAACTTCTCGTATAAATTTTTGCTGTCGCAATGCATTCTAAAGAGGGGTATGTCAAGAATCAATAGAAATGAACAAGTACATAAACTACATATAATACGGAAGGGAGAAAGGAGAAACCAAGTTCTCCAGGAGCTATCATGATTTAGCCAAATTTAGAGAAATATGATTATGAACCTCTATAATCCTATCTCAAGTGCATGCCACAAAAAAAGAAGCAAATGTGAATGCCTGTTCAACACATGCCGAAAAGTAAAAGCAGCCATATAGCTGTTCAGTTTATCATATGCCGATAACTAGATCACAAGTCTTTAAACATAGTATCTATTCACGGCTAAGTACATAACAAGTGTTCATGACTAAGTGCATAACAAACTTTATTGGCTAATTACACTTATTTTTGTATTTAAGAAATTCTCTTTCCACTACTCTGCCTCCCCAAACAATTGAACCATATTTCCACATTCCATAACACTTGTCTTACCTACAAAGCAAATCTTAAATCCAAAAAAGAAAAAAAGAATGATGGCAGTTTATTTTATTTCCTACACTGCAAATCTTAAATCCAAAAAAGACAAAAGAATGATGGCAGTTTATTTTATTTTTCATAGTACTGAACAAGCCAAAAGGGAGAGAAGAACAAAATGCATAGTGGGAAAGGACAAGATTGCAAAAAGGTAAAAGTTAAGAATACAAGTGAAACGATCAGATAACTAAAAAAGGTAATACCGAAGCTGCAGCTCTTGTAGTCATAGTCCGCTCAACAGCTACAGGAGCCAGAGTAGGTTCCACTGCAGATGTATGTGTGAGACAAGGCTCAAGATTGATAGCTCCACCTCCTTTCTGAATAATAATCATAATGACAATGATTATACAAACTCAAAGAAAGGAGCAACTAACAAGATCAAATTGATAGTAATTCCTTGACTTTGTGAATCTGAATGCGGAATATGACCCACATAAATACAGATGTCCAAGGAGTCTAGACAGGAAATAATAATCACCTTCACAAGCAAGAAGAGCAAGGATGGAAAGTATAGATGGAAAGTAATCACCTTCACAATGCAGCAACGCTCAACACGATAACTGCAACCAATAGCAGCTCCCCAAGCACGAGATCGAACATTGTTTCTCAAAGTGGAAATGTAACCTAATACAAAGACCACCAGATAAGAAAACCGAATGCTACTACAACAAGATAAGAAAAGTATCACCAATCAAGTAATCGAACTGCACAAATTTTCCAAGTAGAGCTGGCAATTCAGGTCACCAAATCATGTTTGGGTTGGGTAAAATAGGACTAACCCACACCCGATCCGAGAGATAAAATGATCATATGCGTGCAACCCACTGTGGGTTTGGTTCAAATGCTGGCTGCCCAAAGACGTTCACTCAAAGATGAGAGAGACAAGGAGGAGTGCATACAGTTGTTGAATCTTGTTGATATAGGGGATATAATATTTAGGGGAAATTGCACTTCACAACCGCGATTAAGAAAGATTTTGCATGTCGCAATACTTTCTAAACGTTGTTACATTTCACATCACTTTCCAAAGTTTCGTTGCACCGTTAGGTTTTTTGTAAGAAATCCTGTTAAGTTGTGGAATATTCCGTTATTTTTTTAAATTTTCCAAGCTTACCTTTGAATAATAATGAATAAATAAATAAACTTTGGAAAATTCCTGCGAGTAGAGGTTTCTCTGTCTTAAACGCGCCGGCGAGTCGAGGAGAACGATTGTCGAGGTCTCATTGTCTTAAACTTTGGAATATTCATGAGTCTACCCTTGAATAATAAACTTTTTCAATTTTCCTAATTAGGTTTTTTCCAAGTTTCTCCGCCATGGTCTTGAACTCCGTCGAGTCGAGCAGGACGATTCCATGGCGGAGTTTCGGGAGCTATGTCTGGTGCTGGGCACGCCGTCGAGCATGTGATGGACAATTCCAGATCGTCAACTTTTCAATTTCAACAATATTGTCGTCTCATCCTCCCTCTTCAATTTCTGAATCTGACTGGAATTTTTGGGTTTCCTTTGGGCCCGGAGCCATGGCAAAACCGGAACTATCGCAAGGGCGCTAAATCTGCTCGGAGCCCTGTCGGAGATGGAGCCCAAGTCCGTCGCTGAGGGCAATAATTCCTTGAAGAAACCAGCGCCGGCCTCGATGCCGAACCTCCCTCGCACGATCGAATTGAAGGAGACACTGACGTCATCCTGGCGTCACCAACATTATTATTTTTAATTTTTTTTGGTAAAACTGTTATTTTATCAAATGTATAAGGGTATTTTAGTCATTTCGTCTAAATTTTAACGAAGTTATGGACGGTGCGATTAAACCTATTCTTACGGTTGTGAAATGAAAACGTTTAAAAAGTATTGCGACATGCAAAAACTTTCCAAATCATGTTTGTGAAGTGCACTTTCCCCTAATATTTAATTCATTGATAGTTTGATAATTAAGTACAACGAGAGGGCCCTTTATATAAGGGATCACCCTATACTAAATGGGAAATAGACTAATCGCAGAAAAAAGAAACTTGTAATGGGAAATAAACCAGAAAAGACAAGATACCACTGAATGAACTTACAATCCTGAGGGGGTAGTACTCTAATGGTAGCACGTAGCTCGTGGATAGCTGAAGGAGGAGGGGAAGCCGTGGGACGGCAATAACCTGTGTGCATGAGAACTGGAAGACAATTGAAGCATCAGTACCAATTCTTGTTAACATCGAGGTTGCATTTGAATATTTTTGTATATGGGAATGGGAATCACCGTCCTTTGTAAGTGATTTATGGACTATAAATTACTATTATTATCATTCTATACCCACTACTCATTCCCCATATTAACATCATCTTCAATTCCATTAAATAAAATTGGAACAAGACAGGGTAATGCGAATGAAGATAAAAACGAAGACCGATGTACCTAATTTTCAGTCAAACAAAAATAAGGGATGATTCTCATCCCCATAAAAAAAAACAGTATAAAGACAACCTGAATTCTTATTATTGTGAAGACCCAACATATACTTAAGGCTTCTCAGTGATACTACATACCAGCTACAAGATCAGAGTCATTTGTGTATATATCTGTCCCCCATAACTGGCCACCTCTAACCTGCACATAGTTAACTTAAATAACTCACATAAGAATGCAAAGTAAGTTGCTAGCCCTATGTTCTACTGAGCTAAGTTAACAATGTGACTGAGTTAAAAACAACTGAAATGTTCTACCAAATACATTCTACCTAGTTAGTCGCAAAGCATGCATGGCTCTTCATAAACAAATGCTTAAAAAGACATTGTATATATGGAGCATAGTTTTGTTATACTCTCTAAAAATGAGCATATTATCACTCCAGAGGCCAGTGGAATGCACGATCACAGGTGGAGCATTATGTATGCAACCTTGCCCTACTTTTGCAGAAAGATTGCTCACTATAAACCCATAAATTGTGCTAGTTATAAAAAAATATACGTAGAAAAATAAAGCCCACAAAAGAATCTCACTATCAATAAGTTACCCATTACTATAGGAATTAACATGATAAAAATTAAGAAAAAAGCCTTATCAATTCATCTAGTAATAAAATGCTTGGTCGTACTTGGCGATTTGTAGCAGTAACATGCTCAGCTGGTATATGAATTTCAAGGGTAGGACCACCATGGGAGCTTTCACCATTTTTATCAGCTTGAGACAGGTCATATTCTTTCCATAACTTTATCAATTCTTGCATGCATTCACCAACCTTGTACACAACAGAGGATGCTTCTACTTTACCTGAAACACCAGCAAGTTAGGACACGATGTTACAAGCTTAAATATATTATCATTGACCTTTATTATAGAATCAGTAAATCATGAGAGCACATGAATACTGCTTAACACACTTTTAGAGATTTGTTGCATCATTACCTACAGAGGTAAACTATGTAATGGGACACAAAATAAAATTCTATTTTTTATAACAAAAAGGGGGATGGACCTGGCATTTGGGTTGCACTCTTCACCTTGCAAAACACACTTAAAACTCAACCTCGGAAAGCCATAATTACCAACTAGTTGGAGTAAACTATACAAATCCAGTTTTTTGGAGGTTAAGATTTTACTACTGCCATCATGACTCAAGGTTTGATCACTAGGACAAGGAAGCTTTGGTATGGATGCATTTTTTTCATTAACCCCCAGAGTAATTGTATCCATTAAATTCTTAGGCTAAAAGCAATTCACAAACTCTGCTCAATCATTTCAACTATCCCCACTGCCGTAATAATCCATTCAGAATAGATTGGATCACAATCATGTATGGGTGGAGCAAACCCATATCATTATCACCAAGGCCAAATCGAGGTTGACTACTGGTTAAAAGAAACAAAAATCTTTCAGCCCAATAGGATGCAAGACAACATCTTACCTTGAGATCTGCAAAAGAAAGAAAGCAAGGATTAGATGTGCATGAAGAATAACACAGTAAAGCAAGAAACCATATATATATATTGTACATTAAGCATAATCTAGATATCTAACTAATGACAATTTACAAAGGAGAACTGGATAAATGATGGCAAAACAAACTTTAAAAAATCAACAGCATGATAATTGATTTACCATCTCCTGCCAAGTGGCTTATTGATAATTGACAAACTCGAACTCTAGGATAAAATAATCACAGAGAAGGAAACAAAAGATATAGATGGATGGAAGTCAATGGTCTTTTCATATAAGATAAGATGCAGTTACCAAAGTTTCCTTGGTCAACTGGTCAAGCACTTGAACTTAGGTCTTGGGACCTGGTTCAAGTCCCAGCAGCGGTACCTCACTCCTTATTTAAATTATATCTCCCCAACTTCTGTTGGGCTTCTCTCTATTCAGCCCTTTGTGTCTCTATCTCTCTCTCTCCATTCAGCCCTTGTAGGGCCTTCCTCAAAGTAGGGGTCACAAAAATTTAGAGCTCCCTTATGTAGAAGAGAGCTCATGCTTGATAAATCAATCTTAAAAAGTTCTTTTAAGTATAAAAGAAATGTTTGGTGCTCTCTTGCTTCTACATAAGCAAGGTCTTGAGACCAAATGCTTTGATACACCTGTGATTTAGTCGATAAAAAAAAGAAGAAGATGCAGTTTAATCAACTGAAATATCTATTCAATTTTGATGGTCGATTTTCCATGAACAGTTTCTTCTAGTCTTCAAGGTATGGGGTGTTAAGAAACATATATAGAAAGGGAAAAGGACCAGTGAACAGAAAGATTTCCATGCTTCAAGACTCTTACCTTACCTCAAAATAATGAGAATACAGTACTATACTCTAGCATACAGAACTACCACAATGTTGACTCATAATCTATGGCATAAGCTTACAGAACACCTACAGCATAATCAGCAAGCAGGTACGATGGCAATTAGAATAGGTGTGTGTGTGTATTTTGAGAGAGAGAGAGAGAGAGAGACTCACCCTTCATTGTCCTGAACACGGGACCTGAATCGAGGTTCGCGATTCATCCCTTGGGGGCTTCCTCTTGGCCGAAGCATTCTCTTCCGCTGCTGAACTCCATGGTTAAAATTTTCCCTTTCCATACCCCCATCACCGTCCATACAACCATCCTCTAATTCTTTTTCACAGAACTTAGTGCGTTTTTCAGATTTATCTCCCTCTACATCAGCATCTCTTTCTTTTCTCCTTTCTTTCACTTCTCTATCGATATTCTTTATCCCATCATATTCTTTCTGTTTTTTTAGCTCCATTGTGGGGGTTTCTTGCTCTGGCACTCCGGTAGATATATCCCCAGTTTCCTTGTCACCATTAAAACCTTCTTTCTCTTCTCCGTTCCATAACTCTCTCTTCACATAATCCTTTTCCCTTTCTTTAATTCTATCTTTTTCTTTAGAGGTTTCCTTTTTCTCCCTTTCCCACCTATCCGCTTCTCTATCTTCCCTTGCTAATTCCTTAAATTCACTATTGCTACTACCTACTTGAATGCTTCTACGGTCAGTTCTGTCCTTCTCTCTGTCCACCCAATCCCGATGCTTGACATCCTTCCGTTTTCTATCCTTCTCCTTCGATTTGTCATCACCCTTTGTCTCAACTTTGTTCTCACCAACAGTCTCATGTGCCTCTGTATAGTCCCTCTCTTCAGTACCTGAGCCTTCCTTTGCAACTTCAGCTGGAACTTGCAAACTACTACGCGGAATGTGCCAGGACTCTGATGCTTCAGAATATCTTTTCCCCCTATGGATCTCTTTCGGCTCCTTCCAATTCAAATGACTACTAGCTGCACCATAGCCATCCTTTTCTACCATTAAGTCACCCTTTGAATCATTATAAGTATCCCTATCATACTTCATTTCTTTACCATCATCCCCTCTGCTTTCATATCTGATGTCTTTTTCACCCTTTGCAATTTGAGAATCTCTCTTCGCTTCACCATGGAACTCCTTCGTCTCACCCTTGGTGTCTCGGTTCTCAACCCTGATATCTCTACCGTCTTTGGGATCCCTAGATTCCAGTCTGTTCTCAGAAGAGGCGGAATGATCTAAATGCAAGTCGCTTGAAGATGATGGCATTCGGTACACTGTATGCAGAGGGGATCTTCTATCTGAGTCACGAGATTCAGTTTTGGGAATTTTTGCAATCCGCGCTTCCTGACCTGCCTCATAAGGGGAATGGTACTCACTCGAAACATCAGTTGCCAGTTTGGGATATACACCCAAATCTTCAAGCGGGTATTTTAAACCCTCTTCGTGTGATCTCTTAGGGCCACCACTCATTGTAAAGCTCCAGAGTAA
>JAYMSW010002188.1:0-14354 GCA_036897725.1 Erodium texanum | reverse complement strand
AATTCATTTGTCTACTCACAGATAGGTGAACACCCTTGGATTTACAGAATTCACGCAGCTTATGCCTTATGCTGCTGCCAAGAAGGATGACATTCAACCTGATTGACAGCGGGAGGAACGCGTGCAATATCCAATAGATCTCCTAATTTCTTTGTTGAGAAATTGCTCACGCCAATAGCCTGAGCTTTACCAGAATCATAGAGTGCCTCCATTGCTTTCCATGTTCCGGGTATATCTACTGGAGCTAGATTTTCAGGCTTAAAGCCAACTGACCCCTTCTTCATCCGAACTGGCCAGTGCACCTGCAAAAGTCAAAATCACCTATTAGTTATAATTATATAACATCTTAACAACCCAATGCCTCTAATTCATGCTTGTACAGCCTCTTTGAACTAGAGATTCATACGATTTCCGATTTCCTATAGAAAGCAAGCATCGTGCTTAGTAGCACTTTACAATATGCTTGATTATAGAGATAACTCCATATGCTTGATTATTAAGATATGCAAAGAGAAATAGTCATGCAATATCACTCACAAGGTACAAATCAACATAGTCGAGCTGCATTTCCCGCAAAGTTCTGTCTAAGGCCTCTGGTACATCCTCTGGCAGTTGGTCAGTGTTCCTGCGCAACATGGTACACCATAAAAGTCAAATCCATAGTAAACAAGCTGTATTATCACCACTAATGGGTTAGCATATGGTATGATTGTGTGGAAATCTAATCATAAAAGTCAAATAGGGCACTATTATGGAACGGAGTATAAATGAGGCATCCAGAAAAGAAGCAGCAACACAAATAGCAATATCAAAAAAGATATTCTTGTATTAAAGAAAGGCAGTGAAACAAACGGAAGTTTGGAGGTAATAAACAAATCTTCACGCTTAACGATCCGGTGGCTAAAATACCTCAGTAACAACTAGCCGACTATTCAAATGGTCAATTACTAATGGCGGGAGTGACCGTCGTTTATGCTCTTATTTGCTATTGAGACCCAAAAATCTGCATTTGACGATTCCAGTAGTTTTGGCCCAATAGTTGATATAGGCCTGGCCCGAATATGCCTAAAAACACTAGTGGCCCAAATAAGAAGAGGCTCAAGTTGCAAACATTTGCAATAGAAAATGTTGTGTATTTGTATTTAAAAATAGAGATAATCATATAACATATAAGGTAACGGTGTATTAATCTTTGATGTCAAAAAGTAACAATATATATATTTGTTCACTAAAATAGGACAGTGAACAAAATTTCGGTTTACATACTAATTAACTCTGTTAAATTGTATTGTAAATGACTATTATGTCATTTAGTGTTTAGGATTTAACCATATTATAAAGGATTGACTCTAAGATTTTGAATCATAATTTAAAATTTGACCCGTTATTATTTGTGATTTGACTGTAATTTATATCAAACCATATTAAAAAAACTTACATCAATCAAAGTTTTTCAGTAGAGTCCATCCTTCTAAATTAATAATAAATATTTCAATTGAATTTATTTTCGTCGCGTAGTTTCTTTTTTCTTTTCTGATTTTGTAATAAGGAAAAAAGAAAAAGAAACGAATAATTCCACGTAGAACCGTCAGTCACATTCGAGAAAAGAAGTCGATATTATTCAGTGCTCGAAGCTCTACATCAGCCACTGATATTTCTCTGCACTTCCACATCAAACAGTGAAACTCCGCCCAATTCTCATTCACAGTCAGTTTCTTCAAGCCAGCGATTCGGTGTCGATGATGTGTCTGTGATGATGATTGATCATTGAGCTCGAATTTCACTCTCTCCGACCCGATTCTACAGCTCAAGAACCAGGATCGCCAGATTCTCAGTCTCCTGCTTTTAAGCCACTGACGATGCTATCCGGCAGCCAATCGATCGATTCTGATCCCGAGAGGTGGCAGTAATCGGGAAAAGGGTCGAATTGATCTGTGGAGGGGCGGTGAATTCTAGGGCATCGATTTTGGGGGTGGTGATGAAGAAGTTTATTGGGAGGCCAGGTTCGGTGAGTGGGTTGGTGTTGAGAATTGGGCAATGCGTGTATAGTGCAGGTTCTATTGGAGTTATGGTCTCTGCTTCTGGCTTCTCTACTTACACTGCTTTCTGGTATTTCCCTCTTCTTCTTCTTTGTTCTCATTTTGCTCTTTGATTTGCAGTTCATAATCAATTTCTATTTTTTTTTTTGTTTATGAATGTTTTTGTTGCATTGAAGTCTTACCTTTTGTAGTATTGGAAAGCAATTGTATTTTTTTGTACAATATGTTTCTTGAAGTAATGTTTGAGCAATCTATATGCATTATGAACTTGTTTGAAACTTGTAAGAGTGTTATAGTATAGTCTTTAGTGTTTCTATAATAAGCTGTTTTGGGACCTTTCATGCAGACCAAAACCACAACAATTACTCAGATGTCGATATTCATGATATAGGAAACTGGAGAGCAATGATGTAGTTTAGACTTATTTGGTGCAAAGGAGTACTCTTCATGCACTACTGATTCTCTTGCCTCTTGGGTTGATGGGTAGTTGGATTTCTTAGGAAAAACAGTAAATTGTGGAATTATTAGGCTTAATTACATATGTTCACCATTCAATTCTGAGTTTTATGAATGTGCTACATCAAACATTGCATTTCTAGAAATGACTCGACAATAAGTATCTTTCCAGTTGTTTTGCTTGTTCTTCCACAAAATACTCTCTTGCCTCTTGTGGTTGACAGGTAGTTGGATTTCTTAGGAAAAACATTAAATTATGGAATTATTAGGGCTTCATTAATGACATGTATTAACCATTCAATTCTGAGTTTTATGAATGTAATACATCAAACATTGCATTTGTAGAAATGACTCAACAATATGCATGCGTTTAAGTTGTTTTGCTTGTTCGTCCACAAAATATTCTCTTGCCTCTTGTGGTTTTGCTTAGTTAACTGTGAGATCAAGATATGTCGATGTGTCTCTGTTATTGCGAGTCTCTTATGTTTCATCGGGTGTGTGGTATATGTTTCACACATATATCATATCTCATGTTTGTGTAGCCTCTAGCTGTTATATTTTGTACAGTTGAATGAGTAGGTGTTATATCATACATGAACTCCACTGGTTCAAGCCTCTTGTAATGAATCATAGTTGTAACCATTGCATACTTCGCCATACATGGCTTTTTGTTTAAATATGACACGCAACCATTCTTTGTTATTTGTAGTCATTGGATCACACTAATACATATCTTTTTTCCAGTTATTTAGTTGCATCAATGGGACTTCAAGTACTTTGGAGTTTTGGGCTAGCATGTCTTGATATCTATGCTCTGAGGAGAAAGAAAGACCTTCAAAATTCAGTCCTAGTGAGCCTGTTTGTTGTGGGTGATTGGGTATATAACAACACATCTCATGAACTCTGAACTTGTTACATTGTGCATTTTCTAAAGCCTATATAAATATTTAGCAGTCATGATGAAGAACCCAATTAGCTACTTGACTAGTTTGTATTATGAACTTGGAGTGATCATTATAGTCATAATAACAAATAATCATTTCAAATCTACAGGTCACGGCTACTTTATCACTTGCAGCTGCATGCTCGTCAGCTGGAGTTATAGTTCTCTACTCGAAAGACATGGAGTTTTGCAAAGCATCACATATGCGCAATCCATGCAGCAGGTTCCAATTATCGGCAGCTTTGGCCTTTGCTACCTGGAGCCTAACTGCCATGTCTGCTCATGCCATGTTTTGGATCTTAGCCTCGGTTTAGGCTCACTTACATAGCAATAACTTCATTTTCACGATGTAAATGTTACAGTTTTTGTAACATGCCGCAAGTTTTTGACAATTACGTCTTATATCGAGTTTACTTGAGTTTAGAGCTTTAAGATGCATCATGTAATTTCGGGAACAAAAAAGTTGAGCATATTATATATCAACCATAAAAATATACATATCAATTATTGAATGAATCGTGATCTCATGGATCCATATTCAAATGCTTGATCAATTGGACAAGCAAGCGTTGGATGCTCTGCAATTCTAAAAAAAGCAAACGGAAATGGGAACAGACCCTAAAAGTACGACACAAAAAAATAGTGGAATATAACACCCATAAGAAAAATGGTTCTAATCAAAGGGGCAACATACAAAAAAGCCTACTACCCTAAGAAACACTACCACAAAAATCAGAGGTTAATGTCCCAGTCTTAGGATCTGACTACAAACCAATGTTAATGGCGCTGATTCGAAACTATAACAGAAGTTATGAAGATTACACATACCCGGGACCAGATCTCTATCCTGCTTCACCAGTACAGTTCACATGACAATCTCAGGCTTCAAAATGCTTGACTTTATTTCCTTATGTGGCAGAACAACACCACCATTGCTGTAAACTTCATCCCCAAGATGAACATCTTCTCCCAAAATGGTCATGTTCTCGGCGCGAGCCCACTTCCCAACAGTTGAGTGCCAGCCAATGATGCTATTCGAAACGCAAGCATGCTTCTTGATTCGAACACCGCGCATAATTGTGCAGCGCGAGAGCCTAACTCCAGATTCAATCACACATCCAGGCCCAATAGCAACGTCTGGCCCAATGAGACATCCGTCTCCAATAACAGCAGTCTCATCAACCAAAACATTACCAACATAAGGATTTCCAATTGCCAATTTTGCTGGAGATCTTCTCCTCAAGGAGTCTAGGTACAGTCTCAGGCCAGTTATGTAATCCTTTGGCTGTCCAATGTCCATCCAGAACCCTGGTAAGACCATGGCATAAAGCTTTTGCTCGGAAGCGATCCCGGGAAAAACCTCCTTCTCTATCGAAGTGGGTCTCAATTGAATTCGATCGAGAACAGATGGGTTTAGCAAGTACACCCCAGCATTTATCTTGTTACCAACAAATACTTTTGGTTTCTCAACGAACTTGTCGACTATCCCGGTAGTTTCGTCCATAACCACCACACCGTACTTTGAAGGTTCGTCCACCTATAAAAAGAAATCCATCACCAAATTGTTCAACTGGTCAAGTACTTGAATTTAGGTTTTGGGACCTGGGTTTAAGTCCCAGTAGCGGTAACTCACTTCTTATTTATTTCTTCTCAACTTTTGTTGGGTTTCTCTCTGTCCAGCTCTTTGGGCCTCTCTCTCTCTATTCAGTCCTAGTTGGGGACGTCAATCTTAAAAGTTCTTCAAGAATAAAAAAAAATTGTATTTGGTGTTCCCTCACTTCTACATAAGCAAGGTCTTGAGACCAAATGCTTTGATACATCTGATCTAGTCGATAAAAAAGAAAAGAAATCCATTTGGTTTGAGTACAGAATGAGAGCAAAGTTTTCTGTGAATAGCATGAATTGTTTTTCTCTTACCTTGGTTACCATAATGGAAGCTTCCCCACCATGGCTATTGTGGAACTCGATCATTTCTTTTAGTGGATACTCGCTAATAACATCACTATTGAGAACGAAAAAGGGCGCACCAGAACCATCAATCAACTTATCCCTGGCAAGAGCTAGGGGACCTGCTGTGCCTAGCGGTTCCGTCTCCCTTGAGCAGGTGATCTTAATTGCAAGATTTTGCTCGAAGTCTTTCAAGAAGTTGAGCATAAGCTGGAAAGTGAAAATGGGGAGTGTCAAGCATAAGATATCAATCTAAGAACCTAATTTGCGGTAAGAGGAAGATCTTTTGCACTACCTCTGGTTGGTAATTGATGGCCAAAACCACTTCAGTGACTCCAACAGCTTTCAGAGCTTCAATCTAGCGACAAAAAAAATAAAAATAAACATGTATAATACCCATGACCATTTCACAGAGAAAATGAGTGCATTATAGTACTGTTCAGGTGAGGAAGTCTATTTAGGACACATAATTTAATATAAAATAATGAGAAGTTGTTATTATTATTAATAAATAAAAGATTCCTAGTTGAAGCCAATGTATGAATCCAGAGGACTAAAGTGGTATGAAAAAATATAGATGCAACTTGAGCTACCTGATGCAGTATCATAGGTTTGTTAGCAAAATCAACCAGGGGCTTTGGCATACTAAGAGTCAAGGGCCTCAACCGAGTCCCAAATCCACCAACAAGAATAAGCGCCTTCATGGTCAAAAAATCAGATCCTCCTTTTTTCCTGAAAATTCCATCAAATTCGGTGAGCATATTTCTCCAACTGATCAAACTAATCCAACAAAATGATGAACCATTTGCAATCAAAATTCTAATTCTAGTATACTCTTGCCCCCTCATTTCCATCCCATGGAACTCTGGTCAACATTGACCAATCACACCAAACTCCCCGAGCAAGACCAACATAAATTGAAAACTAAACAGATGGGTGCTACATTTTTTTATATCAGCAATACCCACAAGGCTCAAACGCGAGACCTTGTTCAACGAAACCAATTGCTTAGCCACTTGGCTGAACAAGCTTTTGTTGGTGCCAGATTATACGATGTGATGCCGACTAACACTGGCATGGGACAGAGAATTGAGAAATAAACCCTTGTTAAGAGCAAGTTGATTCAAAAGAACCCGTATAAGACTTCATAGAAATGAACAATATTTACAGTATGAACGAATCAGTTTCAGATAAGGAGGCTCATAAGATCCAGCATAATGCTAAGTTGCTTGAAATTATCTCAAAACCCCAACTGGATTTTATAAACTTTGCTTAATTTTCAAATGGGTAACTGGCAGAACCTAAATCACAGTACAAAATTCCCAATAAAATCGTCAAATGAACTAATTCCTATCATAATTGAACCCAAAAAGGCAAAAATAGGCATTCACTCCGCACAAAAAAAGAAGTCAACTAGATCGACGAATACAACAACAATGAATCCATTATTTATCAATAAACTTCAATTCTGTACCGAAGCAATATTCAGAATCACACGAATCACAGAAAAAGACAGATCTGAATGCGAAGATCTGAGGCAAAATATCAGATACCTGTGGCGTGATCTCTGAGGGTCAAAGCTCAATCGATTGACGAAGAAGCCCCGAGAAGATTATATGGATTCAGAAGCTGGATCGTTTTGACGAAGACGGAGCAAGGAGAGTAGGTGCGTCGACAAAGGGCTCTGAAAAAGCCTTTGGAAAATGCTTCTCTCTACTTCAGTGCACAGATCGTATATTTCGGAATTATTCCTGGTCTACCATTTTTGCTGAGTTGGCTATGGTTCACACTAGCTTTGGAATTAACAAGTTATACTTGTGTATGAAATAACAAAAAAAAAAATACACAATTTTTCTTGGATTATTGTTTACTTAAATTTCATCATCTTTTCTATGCAACAAAATCATCATTCTAATGTTTACATATATCTATCTATCTCTTCAAAAAAAATGTTTACATATATATAAGTAGTATTGTTGTATAATGTTTTCGAAATCAATTTACAAGTTATTTTATAGTCTTAAAATAATCCGTCCACATGAATTTTTGTAAAATATCACTGTATTATTTATAAAAAAATTTGTTTGTTACGTAAAAATAACTCTTGTAACACACTCTAATTATTAAGGTTGGTTCTTTTAATTGCTCGTCTCAAAGTTTTTAAATGAAAATAAGTAAGTAATGATAGACAAAAAATGGTTGTTATATATTTTTAATAATATGTATCGTTCCTTTAACAATATTTTGCTATCACTTTAACATATTTGATGGACTGACTAACCCATTAATATTTTTGTCTACCTTTAAAATCTTTAGAAATTAAACAATATACTTGAATTAAACTTTTTTTTTTGAAGGATACTTAATCAAACTTGAGGAACACGAATAACCGATAATTCTGATAATTAAAAAAAACATAAATAGCCAATTAATTATCATTTTTCACCCTACACATATTAATACATTTTCAAAAAATATATATACTAATACATATTAATACATTTTCAAAAAACTAGTTGAATTACCTCCGACATGCACGGCGAGTACAAGTACAATGACAAGTCGGAGTGTTCGAACTCATACAAAAACAGGATCTGTAGTTTAGTTCCCAAGCCCAGGGAACAGTACGAGGATGTCCTTATTAGGTCCCATGAAAATGTCAGATCTCTGGTTCACAAGGGACCGTTTGGCATTAAATAGCAGCTAAAGTAAATAGAAGTCCCAATTTACAAATAAATCCTCATGTTTATACATTGAAATTCATAAGAAGTATTTACACAAAGTCTTTATAACACATATCCAAATTAAATCGAAATTCACTTTTCATTTCACACTAATCAATACAAGCGCCAAACGGTCCTTTTGGTTCTCCGCGCGCTATATATATACTCAAGATCACATGAACATCGCACCTTCCAGATCAGGATCATGCAGCAACACGACGACGTATCGGCGATTGAACTCCTCCCGGACAAGAAGCCACTGCTGGCAACGACGTCGTCTGGGAAGAGAACCCGTAATTGATATCGGACCGAAACAGCTGAATATCGGACGTTGCTTGGAACCGGCCCGAGTCGCCCGGAAGCCTCATGTACGAAGCTGAAGGCGAATCCCTGAACAACGACCCCAGAGCGACGTCGTTTCCATTTCTGAACTGAACAAAAGCTCTGTAGACGAAAGGAATCAGACCCTCCATTTCTGAGAGAGAGAATTGGGTTTTGCTTGGAGAAGGGGATTTTATTTATAAGAGGAAGAAGAAGGTGGTGACGTGGCGCATTCCGGCTCTGTACGCTAATGCCACGTGGACGGGAAGGAGACTTCAACGCAATCCCACACGAAGACCCTTGAAAGCTCAATTCGAACTGTACTCAGTACCTATCTTCTCACCATTTTTCCTTATTTTATTGCTAGTTTGGTATATATGATGTTTTATGACTATTAGTTTATAGCCAGTTGTTGGTACATTTTATTTTAATTTTGTTTGGGTTCTTTCCAACATAGAATATGTGATGTATTTTATAATCTTGATTGTTTTATATATAAATGACTGAATTGATCTCGATTGAATATAAACGGATTTTTCAATCAGTTAAATCTTAATTTGATTGTATATTTTTTATTTTGAGCGGATCAAATTCTTATTATGTCCAAAAATTTCTTGTCACTCTTGATTGCTTGTTTTGATGGTCTCATTCTGTAATATAGATTGTTTATGGTAGCACAAAATCACTAGATATATTATTGCGAGATTGTGATGCTGAACCAAAACTAAGGAACATACTCAAGCTGAACATGGCCAAATATATTAGGTACATAATGTTTGACAACTAATATATTTTATTACACTAATAGAAAATAGATAATAACTTCCACAAATATGTATATCATAATTCAATTTGATAGAATACTATATATGTGGATTACTACAAAAAGTTTCTAAATATATGCCTTAGCTGTCGATTAAGACTGGTTTGCTACAATGGGGATTAAGAGAAGCTTAATCTACAAAATGTTTCTGTTGTAACTCCCTAATCTGTTAACATCAACTTGCTTGTTCTAGAAGCAAAATCTTAGGATAAAAAAGGAAAAACAAATACGCATGGAGATAAAAAAAAAGTCGAACAAGGAATGTGGTTGCGTGTATCTTGCGTATATGGTCAACCTATATCGGGTTTGACTTTTTTTTTTTTGGGTTAGGTTCAGATATATTATATACTAAGTGGATTCATGCATTAACAATACTTTTTGACTTTTAGTTTAGTCATGTCCTATATATAGTTTGATCCATTAGAATTATATGAACCACAAATATTTGATCATTTTTATTCATGAAAAAGAATGGATAGGTGGATGCTCATCCTTATTATTTAAGCTGGTGTTTTGATTAATATCTATTCGATATAAGACTCTGACACTCTCTCTCACGTACAAGCCGGTATTGAGCGTCGGATTTGACATGTGGGCCGTGGGACGATAGCCCACATTAATGATGGCTTGAAGGGGTGTAGGTAGAAGACAAATCAGACTCTAATATTATGTTAAAGCCCGACCCATCTATCAGTTCGAGCTTTTAGGTGAATGTCCAAATTTATTATTTAAGCTGGTATTGTGATTAACATCTATTCGATATGACTCTCACAATTTCAAACTCGAACCCAATATAATTGCTGAATAAATATAATAGTTAAACTAACATCAAAGAGAATAGAAACTCATAATGTCATATATTTATTCGTATACAAAAAATAGCAGTTGACATTTAAGGTTAGGCCAAGAGCTTGCTTCATCACAATACCATACACCAACTCCAGTAGACAAAGTTGTGGTTTTGGATCATAGCTCTATCTCTTCCAGACCAAAAACAACTTCAAGACACGTAGAAATTAATTTCATTCATATATATTTTTAATTATATCAAAATCGGATTAGACTGAACAATTTCAAAATATAAAAATTAATATATTTTTTTTATTAAAAATAACCGTGTTAAAAAAATAAAGTTGTAAAATTATTACAGAAAGTATATGTTTAATAGTAAAGTTGCATATAAAATCAAAACAGATACACTATTTTCTGTATTTCCATAAGTCAAGGTGGAAGTTGAAACTGTGGATATATCATCATCAAATTCAAACATAATGTGAACTAAAAGATTCTTATTATATATGAATAATGATTTGGTATTGGCCTATTGGGACTTCATACCAATCAACGAAAGAGGAGGATGCAAAGTGAGGTTAGTTGTTTACTTTTCCAGAGTAGTGATATCATTGGCAACAATGTTGGGAATTAATTATTCTTAATTATCCAAAGACATTTTTTTTGTTTAGACTTAATTTCTCCCTTCTAAATATGTTATTATTTATTTGAAGAGACAATGTTATTTATAGTTGTTTGTTTTGAGTTATCTTATGCATGTGTGTCGATGTATTATTTGATTTGATGTGGTTATTAAACTGTACGTTATGTTTATTAAATTATGATTATAAGAACTATTATTTTTAATTTTGAAATCTATAATATTACTATATTTCCTAATATGTATTATCAATAGTTTAATATGTGTATATTCATAGTTGATATAATATATGTGACAAAATATTTTTTAAAAAAAATTGTCCGGATTTTATCTTGTCGGGTCGGATTCAAGTAGACCCGCGCTTGTAAACCCACCCGTCTCCGTTCCTGGTAGAGGGTAAAAAAAGAAGGCGCCAAAACCTTTCGTCCTGGAATCGCTGCGATCTTAAAAGCGAAGCTACAAATGCTAATGCGATTGAAGCTCGGGTAATCATTTCGATGCTGTTTATTTTCTTATGGATTTTCTTGGGAACCAAACAGAATGGTAGATTTTTCAACTCCTCCATTCCCATTTTCACTTTTGTAGACACTTATAGAAGATTGAAGGTTTAAGAAATTGTTGTTGTAATGGAAGGATATTATGTGATTCAGTATACTTGTGTGATTGCATTGTGAGCCCATCAGCTTTGATATCAAGAACAATTGATTTGGTTTTTCATTGAGGCATTTTGTCGAACAGTTGTTGTGCCATGTCCCCCAACTTTATCTTTCATTACATTTCTTAAGTTCTATTTCATTTAGGGTTGAGAAGCCCTTCAATGTTGTATTGGAGGTTTCAGTTACAGTAGAAGAGCAATGCATCATTTTATTTAATTCCATCAGTTACAGTAGAAGCTTTGATTTGAGTGTGCTAAACATTACTTTCGCAAGTTTAACCATTGCAGCCTTTATTTTTTTCTAGTACTAATTATTGGTTATCAGCAACACCAAACGCTGCTGGTCCCAAATAACTGAGTAATTGTTATGCTGAGTGGTTCATTGTTATTTATGAATTACCGTCCCTTGTACATTTTTCATGTTTTATTTGCCTCTTTAGCCATTAGGCAATCTCTATAATTTGCATTATGCATTATATGTGAAGCTTGTTATTGATGGTTTTACTGCAATACATTTATTTTATTGCATATCATTGATGATTTTATGAATCGAGCGAATTGAACCTCTTCTTTTATGCCGAAATTCTCACACAACTTATGCCATTTGATTTGGGAAAAGAAGTTATATTGATAAAAAAAAAATTATTTCTTTGCCCTCTTTCAGCAAGAGGCCACTCAGAAGAATGTAATGGGATTGGTCTGGGAATGATATTAAGATGGTCACTTTTCCACCACGATTCACGCGTGCTCTTTGCCCACTCTTACGGTGAAGCATTTGTCTCACTCAGGTATAGCATTCTTGCAGAACATTTTGTTTTGCCCATCTTAGTATAGTATCCTTTGGCAAATTTAGAAGCTTTGATTGTATGGTTTCTTCTTCCTTTTTCTATTTGGTCCCAAAAGAAAATGCATCTAGCCTTTTCTTTTGTAAAGCATAAAGAAAAGCTGTCTGTGGGAAATGTTGGAAAGAGGGGATGGTGCAATCAGTAGTTGCTATGGATTATCATGTTGGTCTGTAAAATCCAACAAGAGCTTGCTAATCTATTTTGTTGAAGTGGTTTTGTTGTTAAGGTCCAAATATGGCAAAAATATATAAAGTGTCTTTACTGTTTTCTACTTAGCTGGCTTAGATGTTTAATACAAACAAACCACTAGCAAATAAGGCATTGGGGACAAGCTAGCAATTGATTTACTATTTCCATGTCAATGAACTTCAATAACTTTTTTCTGTTTTCTTCTATTCTCTCCTCTGTGAACCCCTTCAGAAAAATAGCAACACAGATGCAGCAAGAGCAGAGTGGTGCATATCCAAGTTTCTATTGTAGGTTTGAAAAAGAGGTAATAATCTCATTAACATTTACAAGCTGCATAGTCTTGCTATTACTTGTTACTTGCACATCTCTCGAAATGGACCATGTCCATAACCATGGACCACCTGACCTCAAGGTCCATAGCCAAAGTTGCAAAAGGGTCTGCATCATGTATGGCTCAGATGAAACTGCCATAGGTTAGAAGCTTAAACCTCCCTAAAATGCTTAGATAAGCCATGAAGTGCACTTATCTGATGGAAGAGTATTGGGGTTACACTTTTGGTCTGTGCCTTGAGCTGCACTCCACATCTGCCACCCTTGTACACTACAAACATAATACTTGTCTCCCTTTACTGTTGCTCCTCTTCCATCTCTCTCCTCAGAGTTACTGGCTTTGCCTTCTCTGCTAGAACAGTCCAAGTGGCCATGTATGATGCACAAGTTAACCTGATTCTTGCACCTACATAATTACTTCATTTTATGAAAAATGGTATCAATATCATCCTTGAAACTTCAGAAGCTGAAATGTGATCCATGACTGAAATTTTTTTGATTACATGTTTGGATTCTCAGTCCTAATGAACATAATTCAAGTCGTGATGGATCTCGAGATTGACTTAAATTGGGTGTTCTTGTAGGAACTTGTTAGAGATGTAGCTGAAATTTCAAGCTCAAAGAAGATATGCAGCAACCAAGTTCAAAGCACAGGTACTTTTTTTCTTCTTCTCTCGCTCGAGCATTACGTTATCAACTGTTTGTGTAGTTTTTACTTGTTACAATAGAAGTGTGTTTAATTGGAGTTGTAATAGCAAACACAGTACTTTTGGAGCCATTATTGTGAAGCCCAAAACAAAGATAAAAATGGGTGTGAAGATTAAATTGACATCATGACTTAGAGAGAGTGAAAGCGATAGGACAAGTAGAAACCCCACCCACGTGGCTGTCCTTAACCCCCCACCAACTCTTCTCTTCATTTTCTTGTCGGCCGTAAACAACCTTGCCACGTTTCGTTATTTTAACGATTTGGTCGGTCACTCAAAATATAAAATTAATTCATTTATGTGTTTTTTTTAAACAAACAGATAAATTAGCCAATGCGGATTGAGAGTTCATGAGCTGATTTGATGATTTTTTTTGAAGAATTCAGGAACTATTCCAAATAACTTTAAAAATTCAAATGTATGGTGTTGATGCATCCATATCTATAAAAGTCAACTATTGCAACCACATTTTCTTCTAATTTATTTATTTATTTGTGTTTAAGTTGGCTATGGACAATTTCTAGGTCACAATCTTACTCTTTCACACAATCAAAACGTAATGCTTATTTGCTACATTTTTTTATATGGTGATGTATTTATTCTACCACTTCCCAATCTCGCTTTAATAAAATTAATGTCTGACATGTGAATTGAACGTCATACTGAAATTAATAACATGAATGTGTATAATATCATTACTTTTCTAAGAATAGAGTTTGTAGAGCTTTCTCTAGCAAGTGAAACTTTAGAGCCGTCGTATATCAGCCATCGTCGGAGGGAGAGATGAGCTTCCGAGCTCTCTCTTCCTCTCCCCCCTCTCTGCTCTGGTTTTCTGATGCAGATGCCGTCCGGTCATTGCTTTGATGTCGCCTCTTCCGTCGCCGTCCTCCGGCTTTCCATCCACCGCCCCTCCTACCTGGCGCCCATTGGTGTTCTGGCAGGCC
>JAYMSW010002187.1:0-14364 GCA_036897725.1 Erodium texanum | reverse complement strand
ATTTGAGGCAATTAAGAAGAGAATTGATTGAACAGTCATAGAAATTCAAAGTCGAACATCAAGCAGTCAAAAACAAAGGGCTTGACACGTGGGCAGGACTACGTCGTAACCCTTGTTTCTCTTCTTCCTCTTGTTTCTCTGTTCATTTGGATGGTCCGTTGTATTCTGATCATAAAGCCCATAGCTTTTAGATATTTCAGAAGATATCAGAAAAACCAATTATTATCAGCAACATGAAGTTCCAGTTTCTGTGCTTCAATTGCTTTGCATCCCCATCAGGACCCATCCACAGAACCGAACATGGTAATTACCTTCTACAGATTTGTTGACTTTCTAGGTTTGTTTCATTTTTGTTTCCGACATGTTGCCCGAGAAATTTGATTGGTACCATTATGTCCTTTGAACCTTGAGTCACTTCTGTTTCTGTGCCTGTGTTCCATTGACCCTTTCGATCGGTTCTCTCAGGTCAACATGAACAAACCCTTCAAGATTTGTGCGTTTTCTCATACAATCAGCTCAAAATCGCCACTGATAGCTTCCACTCCTCAAACAAGATCGGAGAAGGAGGGTTTGGCTCTGTCTACAAGGTATCTTCCCTTAATTTCATGAAAACCTTGTTTTCTTGAAATTGGGTAAAACCAAATTTGGGAATTTTAGTGTTTGACATTTTGTTTTTTGTTTTTGTCATTTGGGTTTTTAAGGGTTCGCTTAAAGATGGGACTATGGTAGCTGTAAAAGTTCTTGCAGTTGAACTTGAATCCATGAGAGGGGAGAGGGAGTTCATATCTGAAATAGCTGCATTATCCGATATCAAACACCCGAATCTTGTTGATCTCCAAGGATGCTGCATTGATGGAGCTGATAGATTTTTGATCTACGATTACATGGAAAACAATAGCCTTGCCCACACATTACTCGGTAGCTTCTTTCGAACCGATTGTGAAGCTTTATCTTGCAAATTTCCGGTTTAGAAATAGGCTAATTGAAGAGAAATTATGGTTTTATTCATGTGGTTGATAGGTAGAGAGGAAAAGAGGATGAAATTCGGGTGGGAAGCGAGGAGGGACATTGTGTTAGGAATTGCTAACGGGCTAGCCTTTCTCCACGAGGAAGTTGTGCCTCATATTGTGCATCGTGATATCAAGGCCAGCAATATACTTCTTGATCGAAACTTTAAGCCAAAAGTTTCTGATTTTGGTCTCTCGAGGCTCCTTAGGGACAACATATCTCACATTAGTACTCGGGTTGCTGGCACATTGTGAGTTCATTGGCCTTTTCTTTTTTCAGTTTATTATTTATATTCGTTGCTGATGGGAAATTTTGTTATGATGATTGTGAATGCGAGTAGAGGCTATATGGCACCGGAATATGCAATTAGTGGACGCTTGACCCGGAAATCAGATGTGTACAGCTTTGGAGTGTTGTTATTGGAAATTGTCAGTGGAAGATCAGTCGTTCATTTCAATTTGGAACTCGGAGAACACTATCTTGTTCAGAAGGTACCTACTAACAACATTAGGATATGCTAAAACTTTACAATTGCAATGATATTGATGTTCTTATTTAATGTGATTGATTTTGCAGGCATGGGAAGCTTACAAGGCGAACAAGCTTGTACAGATAACGGATCACACGCTTGAAACGAAATTCCCAGAAGAAGAAGCTACAAGTTTTTTGAAGGTAGGCCTTCTTTGTGTGCAAGAGACTGCTAGGCTTCGGCCTAAGATGTCTGTGGTAGTGAAGATGTTGAGTGGCGATATTGACATCAAAGACGCTGAAATTTCACAACCGGGACTTGTTGTCGATCTCATGGAGATCAAAGTAGGACGAAGGGACAACCTTAAACACAGCAGCGACAGCTCGCATAGCGCCGGTACTTCTTCGTTCTTTTGACAGGATACAACGTTTATCCTATGATCTTGTGTTGTGATTGATAGTAGTTAGAGTTTTAGGAACTGGATCGGGTGTGTTCATAGTGTTAAGTTTCTTGTGTTTCCTCTTCAAATGGATATGAAGAGTTGTGTAGATAAACACTGTGCATAAATGAAAGTGAAATATTTGAATATGTTAGTTGATACCAAAACCAGACTCAACACTGTGATGAGACTCTCATTGCTAATGGTCATATCGGAGCCGGAAAGGTCTCAGTCGCAGGAGACTCAACCGATCCATCTAGAAGGAATGATCTATGCACCCCCGTCTTGCCATTTAATACACCAATAATCACAGCTCCTGACTCGTGTTTAGCGCTAATAGCGGTATTGGAACGGTTAAATATCAAGTTTAATTAAAGACCTCTGGTTTAGTAACAGTTGACTTCAATGTAAAGTGGTTCAAATCAAGTGAGTTAGTGAAAGTGGGAGTTTAATATGTTCTTAATTAATATATACTTTTTTCGTTGGGATTAAAGACTCTTTGTCTACCAACAGTTGACTTGTGCCGATTAATTAAATTGGCCCTACTTGTAATGGTTCACAAATGGAAAAGAGACATAGATTAACCATCTAAAAAGAGACAGTGTGAAAGAGAATTTATTCGCTTAAATACTTGATTAAACGAATAGAATTGTATTTGGCAACCATAGAGTATTTTTGAATACAACATACTTCCTACTGGATTTGTATTCAAAATGTAACAAACATAGGAAATTAGGATTGTTCCTGTTCGGATTCAGTCTCACGACATTCCTTCTCTTTATCTTCAAAAATGGTGTCTAATCTAGGACACTCCGTGGTCTTAACGGGCAATACGAGGATCCGCGGCGCAACCTCTTCCAATTCGATCATATATGCAGCGATGCTCTTCCTCCTCGTCATTGAGATCTCCTTCGCCATTCGGACTTTATATTGCAAAGCGACGTCGTCTTCTTGGGTCCTTTGGTGCTTGAGCTTCTGTTCGCAATTTGAAAAATTTGGTAATGGGAAATTGAGAGGACTTGACAGAGTCTTGTATTGAATTGAGAGTTGGCATGGAACATATGTATAGAGAAAGGGTTGAGGACCAACAACAAACACGTCATGAACATTTCTCCTTACGCGCCTTCCACCTAAATCGTGTGGACTCGTTGACTCACTCCTTTTGGATCGGTCAATTTTGGGTCCTTATTATAAGCCCAAATATACTACTTGTTTGGGCTTTCATAACTCGGCTGTTTACTAATTTTGAAATTACCACGTCGCCCTTCCTCATCACATTTTTGGTACCCTCATTTCAAAGATTAACCTTTGTCCAAATTGATTCAGCTATGAAAAATAATAAATCTTTATATATATATATAAGGAAGGTTACAAGCCATCCACACACAAGAATAAATAAATATATTTCGATGTGAATGCGATGCTTTTTCTATTTTCTTTTTTGTTGACGCTTGGTTGTCTTGTCATTGTCCATGTTCGTTGCCCTACTGTTCACGGTTGGCATTATAGTTGCTTCTGTTTTTGGATTGGGTGTCGTTGTTGACTCTGACGCGTGGCATTTGGTTCTTTAATGTGTTTTGGTTTTTGGTCGTCTCATCTCCTTGCTCCAAGCTCATTCGCACTGTGCATAGTATGTCCACCATTAGATCTATTTCATGGACTGTCCTTAGCTATAGTTTGTTTGCTGCTTGTTCTGGTCACAAGGTGAACTCCGACATCCCTTTTACTTTTTTAGCCTTTCGTCTATTGGAGATGGTTGAGTTTGTATCCAACTTTTCATGGTCACTATTAGCATTATACAGACCATTGTTGTCGTTAGCCCTGATGATCTTTGCTCTGGTCGCAACCTAAACCCCAGGTTCTCTTTCTCTTTGCGACGTTGGTTATTGCGGAAATGAAATTTTTATAAGAAAGCTACTTTGGAACATCCTTACTTCTCTATCGTTACACTAAGACTTCTTTTCCAACCTAGACGATGTTGGCGCGTGGTACTATTCAGAATATTAGCTTTGATATTGACTGGATGGTGCTTATTTTGTATAGTGCTTTTCAAGCGCAATCGGTTCCCTTTGCTAGGGTTTACTGTAGTCGTCTAACGTCGATGGCTGCAACCATGTTACGGTTAGAATTGATTGTCACACATTTTACGGATCCGATTTCTATTATGCGCGAGGTAATACAAGTGAGTGTTTCTAGAGAAGAAGATTGTCCCAAAAGTAACATTTCCAACTTCCGGTGTGTTAGATATTTATTCCAGCACTAATTGACAATTGATGCAGTTTTGGGTTTGTACGTTTTTAGTAATTAACTTCGCTACATCGTTTTAATGTTTGTAACCCTTAACGGTGTGTAACAGCGTGATTAATATGTCATCATTGGCGCCACCTTGTATGTGTACCAGTTTTCTAAGTATAATCTTAACGACTTAACCGTTACATACATTCGTTAGCTACTCACCAGTAATGAGTGGTTACTCGGACTTTCGTGGTTTTAAAAGGCACTCCTGTCTACCGCGGTCCCGATTGAACCCAATGCTTACCATATTGGTGTATTTGCATGGCCTGTCCAGGTGCCGTCTAAACCAGGTATACCATCCCGAGTTCGAACGGTTCTTCGATAACAGTTCTGTTAATCACGAGGTTGTGCTTGGAGCATCCATAGAGCATGTTCTCATCGTCGGGCATGCCTTATCTGACGCCATTATTATGTCTGTGTGTTCCCTTTGCCTTAGATGGAGACATTCATCCCTTCCAATTGCTTACTTTCTGGTGTGTCCGCTGTTCTTTTCGTACACTTGAATAGTTCACCATTTAATTCGACATGACACTCTTCTATATGGCATGCAGTTGTATGAGGATTAAGCAATTGGTATGGCATGCACCGGTCTTGCAATAGTTGCGCTTCAACGTATTGTACCTTCTATTTCGCGATATACCTCCACAGGGCACGGCCTCCTCATGGAAGCCACCTCGGCAGGGAACGTGCAGGCCCACTACAGCCCGGGTGTTGATTCGGTGTTTAACACGAGGCCGCCTCAATACGGGCTTCCTCATCTCCCATTGGTTACAGGAGCTAATTGGTTCAATGGTCATTGCAGCTATGAGATGTGCCTTTTCAAGGCCGGGGGTTACAAGGGTAACCACGTACTCTTCCATGTGTTAGAGGATATGGGTGCAGATCAAACTCTCTTACCATTATGTCGCGGTGGCGTGTGGTCGTTTCGGTTTCGTGATATACCTCCATAGGGAACGACCCTCCTATTGGAAGCCACCTTGGCAGGAAACAGGCGGGCCATTACAGCCTTGGTCTTCATCTGGAGTTTAACACGAGGGCGCCTCAGTACGGGCTTCCTCTTCCCCTGCTCGTTAGGGGCGCTAATTGGTCTAGTGGCCGTCATAGCTATGGGATATGACTTTTCAAGGTCGGGGGTTACATGGGTAACCATGTACTCTTCCATGTGTTAGAGGATATGTGTGCGGATCGAACTACCTTACTATTGTGGTGTGATGGCGTGCGATTGTTTTTGGCGGTCAGACGTCGATCGGAGCCGGATTGAACTCATGTTTTTGTGGTACACGGTCTCATACATTGGTATCTAGGAGGGCTGGCCACGCTGAAACATTACCCCAAGCCCAGCGTTACATGTCTATTTTGTCTTATAGATTTGGAGGCTTACAAGGTCCGCCACAACAAAGAATAGTTTCCTAACTAGGTGTTCGTTCAGTTATTGGTGTCCTACATTTGTCAGTCATGCATTTCCCCTCTATAGCAGGCACACTATGAATTTAGTCCTAATTTTCCGACGATTGTGTTTGTCGTCCGGTGACCTTTGACGTTTTATTCTGTTGAACAATGCTTTTTTATCTAATAATTAAATCGTTGCATCCTATATTCTTGCCATTGTTTTATTTTATCCGGCCTGCCTTATATTGGGTGACGGTTGCAACTCTATGTCTCACAAGTGACAACCGAACTGACCTCTATCTCTCACCTGTAATAGCGCACGTCTTTTCAATATTTATGATGCATATCGTGTTCATTTAATTTAGTTGATAAGTGTTAGGGAAAGAGTCCTTATTTAATTGGGTTACTTTCTTTGATATCCGTCTATTTTTATTATTTCTAAATGGACGTGTTACTCAAAAACCGTTCTCAATCATTGCGTCGTTTCAGGTTATATATTATGTAAAAGGTCAGGTTGGTTTTGTGCTTCTTCAGTTATGCGCTTTCTTCTACTCCTGCTTCGACAGGCTTATCGAATAGATTGTTCGTTTGACTCGCGTTTACCAAACGTCGTTGGGTACTTGATCTCTATTGTTTGGGAGCCTAATTATTTTGTGGTTGTTTATTGTTATTCTATTTTCAATTTTCTTCTATAGGTTAGTTGTGATGGTGCTTAACCACAGCGGGATGAATCGACGCTTAGCGCTTCATCGCGATGAGGTTGTCGGTCGCGTTCCTATTTCCCTACAAAGGCGTGGCCATGTCCGGGCGGCACGTGGCCATCGGGTCAACAATAACCTCATCTTCTATCTGGAGTGTTACACGATCTTCAGTAACCCTATCACATGCTGCCCGTGGCCCGTACCAATTTAGGGTCCCGTGCGAGGCCTCGACATCCTCTGCACCTGTCCAGGTCAACCACATTGGGGGTATGGAGACCAGAATGTCTGAGTTGGATGCAAAGTTTGACAATGAGGCTGAACAGGGCCGAGGTAAGTTGGACCCGTTGGAAGACCTTATAATGCACTCTTATGATCAGGTACGTGTTCTAGAAGATGGGTATGTGCTCGGGGAAGGGATGGACGACCTCTCGCTATAGGGTATACAACGCGATATTAAGGAGCTGAGGGAGTTCGTTGAGGTGGAGACTTCTGGTATTCGGGTGGTGCTTGGTTTTGTATCTAGGAACAACTGGGTTGTTACCGAGCAGCTTAAAGAGCCTAAAGGATGCACCCAAGGAGTAGCGGGTCGGTTTGAGTAGAGTTGTGGCATATAGTTTATTTTTAAAAAAATTATGTTCATACGTCTACCATGTTCACTTGGACAACCCTTTATTTATTTATTTATTTATTTATTTTGTCAATTGATGAATGGTGATGCCCATTTGGTTGATGTTTGGATGGATTTTTTTTGCATGTTATCGTTGTTATCTGTGGTTGCATGTGTCTTTTGTGTGAGGCCTTTGGATATTGTTTCCCTCGGGGCGGGCGCTTTGGTTTGGATTCCAGGTATTTGATGTTTTTGTGAATGTTGCATAGATACGGTTGATGTTTTACAAGACATAAACAAATACACCAGTGATGTAGGGGCATGGGAAATGCGATAATCTAATTAGAAGCAAGGGATAAAAAAGCAACCTTAGCTTCATGGATCTCATTGCTAAGTTTTTGTTAATTGTAATATTTAGTCTATCTAATAGAAATATGTCCCCTTATCCTATAACATAGGTATCACCTGTATGGGTCGAATTACCCTACAAGTGAAGCATAGAACAACATGGTCCAAAAAATCGGGCCATTGAGTTTACTAGATGGATGAAGTGGTTGTCCTCAGGCATACACAATAGAACCTATCATAATCAAAGACCAGGTTTGTCTCATCTTTCGATCTATGTGAAGGAACCCAATGGCTGTTACTAGAGGTCCTTATCCTGATTCTCAACCGATGGATTTTCGATCGGTTCGCCCATTGGATCTTAATCCACATAACAATGCATGTGTGTGTGGGAAGACTATAAAGTAGGAAATCCTATATGTTACCAAGATAGGGTGAAATGGTGGTCGTTACTGAAGCGCTCAAAATCCATGATTGGGTACCCAGTGAAAGGGCTATTCCGATATAGATATATTGAAGAATATTCTAACATGATTGCCCCACATGAATACAAATGCTATAAAATGGAGACGCTCACCCTTCCTATCCCTATTCTGTTACCATAACCATTATTATTTACTAAAATAACGACTAGCATTATAAGTAGGATCTTTTCGCTATCAACGACTATCGCAGTAAGTAAATTGGGAGATTCAAATGGGAAAGGTATGGGCCACACAAACCCTATTTTAGGTTACTCTTCTGTTATTGACGTTGTTATCGGTTGTGTGTGTAGATGGTCAGAACGAGTACCGACACAGGGTCTCCAAAAACAAACCGGGCCGAACGGAAGCTGTTGTGAGGCACCGTGATCTAGCAAAGCCGGCGTCTGGAACCCCCTGCACGTTATCCAATGTGGTTGGGATCGGATGTAGCCAGGGACCGACACAATCACTAGGATCGCCTCAGCCTAGTGTTGGGGGGTGTAAGCCAGTTTTTCAACCATTTGAAGCCGTGATAGATGGGGCTTTTATCTCTTGGAGATGTTACGTATTTGGTGCGTAGGGTCGATGCTAAACTTGATAAGAATCTCGAAAAGCTTAATCGGGTTTCTAGGTCTATTGCGAATGGTTTGGATAAAATTGATACACTGCTGGGGAGATTGTGAAGAAGTATGACAATGTTTCCTACATTATGGGGGAGATGGAGTCCCTTCTCACGTGTATTGGGGTGAAAGTGTTTAAGGAAGTATATGTGAGGGCCAGAGTATGAAGGAATCGATGTAGAAGGGAACAGGAAGACAGTGGAAGATACTGGACCCGGTATGGCCTTTGGACCTTTAGAACCTAACAAGACGAACCAGGACACTTTCTCGGTCGAAGAGAGGAAGTCGGACCAGTATAACATTTTCAACCACCCCAACCACATACGCCACTAAGGAGATCCACAAGAGAAAAGAGGAACGCTATTTCGGATGATTATGTTGTATTCCTCAAAAAATGTAGTGTTGGAGATGTTGATGAAGGCTTTTCCCAACATAGTGAATGAAGGGGAGACGGGTGTGTAATAATAATAATAAAATAATAATATATGTTTCAATAATCGGTTCGAGTTGTGTTCGTTTTGATCGCTTCACGATCTAACTTTATTGATGTTTTTACCTATCTGTGGTGGGAGATGTACGGGTAAATGGGATAATTGGTTTGCTCGGGGTATTTTTTTTATTTATATAAAAACATGGTCCAAAGATTTGTAACATGCCAAATAAGTATTACACCCTTGTTATATAGTGCCAACAATAATAGGCGAACACGTGTACCAATGGCTGATATAAATATTATTACTAGGTAGGGGAGGAGCAACAGATATGGACCAAGGCTATATGAGCTTATACCTTTTGATAGTTTGTATCTCTATGTGTTTTTTTTTTATTGCGGGGCTCGGATCCCCTGCATTCTTACATGTGATGATTACGATGATGCTCTGACAAGAGGAGCCACTTTTGATGGGATTTTGTATACACTGACCCTATCCTAAGTACGGGTATTTCTTGCACGGATTGTATGAAACAAAAGGGGGCTATCTAGACAGGAACAAGGCAGGACAAAAGGAGCAGGTATGGGTTGATGCTATGTGGACTTGGACCTTTTTATAATTTTCTATCACTCGGTGGGATTTTTTGTTATTAGATTCTTTGCATTGTTTCATTTTCCTAGTCAGTTATTTTTTGTATTACCCTAATTCGTACATTGCACAAAATAATTAATTCAGACATTAAGCATCATTTAACTGTTTCCGGTCGGAGTAAGCAGCGAACTATTTTCACTCATTATGTTGTGAATTTAATGATTGTCTTCAAACCGTAATTTATTTGGGCTTATTTGTGTATATATTCACCATGCATATTCCACTTCCCACACCCCATTGGTTCACATAACAAATTGTTCGGGTTGTGGAAATGAGATGCTCGACGGTACCTTCATGTGCCACTACTCACATTCGGAGGAAACGGAAATGGAACATGATTGGTTCTAGGTTGACGCGTATACGGCCTACTGCGGCCCGATTTTCAAGAAGATAGAGCGTGTCGGTTATCACCGGATAGCGTCCAGATCGGTAACTCCACCATTCTGTTGTCCTCTACCTCGGGTCGTCAAGAAGCTTGTACCTTTGTGTGTTTCCGGATGTCGTGCTGATGGTACATATTTCAATGGGAATGCCAGCCGGATGCTACACATCCGATCTCGGTGCCTGCTCCTGATGAGACTAAGCCAACCCCACCTCCTGCGGTAGGTGACCAGCCAGTGCCCAATTCAGTCGTTCTACCGTCGCCTTTACTACCGGGGCCGGTTGAGGGGATGAGCTGGCGCAATTGATATGCTGAATCTAAAGTGATGTCGTTGTGGCACGTGTCTACATGGTGATTATCTCATTCCACCCCATGCACCTTGCTTATACTTTGGCTAGGTTGTTATGTGTTTGCTTTGGTTATAATAAGATGATGTCAATTGTGTCCACATATGTATGTGTGTCTTGGTGTGCCCGCTTAACTTTGATTGGCTCGAAACATCATCATACATGTGTATACGTACAACAGCCATCTGTATTATGTTACGGTCCGGTGCAACAAATCGAACTTTTAGGTGATAGTTTCTAGGTCATTACCAACTCACAGAGTGCCCTTCGGAGAAAGGGCAATATACACAATAAAACTATGATTGGAGCCTTGAGTAGTGTCACGATCTTTTGTCCCCTCGCGCGTTCGCCGTAACCTACCAGTATGTATGTCTGGTATTGACTTATTTTGCTCCGAATAAAGTATTGGTGCGGCGAATGTCCCATCTTTTATGCTGAATGAATCCAAAAATATCCCTTCCGAAAAGACCCTATCTTGACGCTAAACTTGTGGATCTCAGACTGGATCTGCCTTGCATTTTAATCCACGTGTCAGTGAAAGACGATATTTATATTGTCCTACGTGTTTCCGAATGTTCCATTGGTGATGATTAGTAAACCCTATAGACTCAGTGCTTGCAGGTCCAATAACGATACGGCTCCGCTATGGCTATATTGAAGAAGAATCTCTTATGACCGTGTCACATAGATGTGAACGTTGTTAAATATAGGTAATCATCCTAATCGCCCCGATAATGTTACCCTAATCGTTGTTTCCAAAAAATACCGACGATCATGCGATTTTGTTATAGATGGGTTCCTTCGGCTACCAAAAGCCCTCACAAGTAGTTGATCGCGACCATGAAGCCATCAAGGTACATGGCACAATTTCCTATCTTTTATGTTATTTGACTGAAACTTACACTTTTATCGGTCGCGTCTACAGATGGACGGAACGGGTAACGACAAGGGTTCATTTACCGACGGCCCTTCGCACACTTAGTTGTACGTGGTTGAACAAGTAATATAGTTTTGACGGTGAAGTACCGATCGATCCCACAAGGAGACATGTTTAGGACGGTTTGCGGCGACATCCTAGACTAGGGTTGTCTCCACCTAATCTAGTTATCTATGTACAAGGCGTTAGCAGAAGGATTGAATAGATCGAGGTGTATGAATATGGATGAAGGATGCAGTGATTGTGGCCCTAGGGTATTGAGTGTTGGAGAAAGAAGGGGACCGGTGGATACAACAAAGGGGCACTACACGTGCCACCGGTTAGAGCTCCTGTTTCGGGGACTTGGCAGTGATATTCTGCGGGGCGAGAAGCTCAAGTAGTGAGAGGTAACCACATTTGGCAAGGGGTGAGAACAAGATGAGACTAAAGTCGACCATGGATGTACAGAAGAGGTGAATTAATAATACCGACAAGTTGGCAAACATTTGGTTTACTACTGTTATCCATTTCACATTCCCTCTACGGGTGATACTCTGGACGCAAACCCAAGATGACTCACTACTGAGTTAGCATGAAGGGCCTCCATAAGCCATCACATATTGTATCGGGTAGGATAGTTTGTCCAACTTCCCGTGTATTGTGTATCCAAAATTATCCTGTCCATTTGTCAATCACAAGATAGTATATGGACATCATACGAATACGAAATAGTTGAAGCATTGATTCACAGAGAACCTAATTCCACAACAATACTCTTAGACTAACATATATATGTATAGGGGAATTTTCACATGTAAGCCCCTCTTATAATAGAAACTGAGAACTAATCCGTACCGTTAGATCGGTACATCTAACGGCCCAAAATGTAGGGAGGAGGGTAATTGTGAATTAATTGATGTAAAAAAACATTAAAGTTATGCATATTTACGATTTTTCCATTAGTGAATCTATTTTACATCTGGGCCATTGGATCGTATTAATCCAAGAACCCATATTGGTTCTCACTTTCTATGATAAGACATGGTTTTCACATGAAAACTAGTGTGTATATATAGGCTCGCTATCTACTATAAACCAATATTTCGTTGTAAACTTGTGAACCCATAATGGCCACTAGATCAAATTGAATGGGTGGATGGGACTAAATTGATCATTAATGGCACACTTGTAAACATATCAAACTTTGAAATTATTTTAGACATTTCATCTAAGATGGGTAAATCTGATTTTTTTTTACTATTTCGCATGTACTGTAACCCAGCTTTGTTTTATTTGTTTTCGAATAATGTTCTATTTGTTTTCCTGTAATTCTTAATTTGTTTTCTAGTAATGTTCCAATCTTTTTTTTTTCCAATAGTATGTTATGTTCCAAAGTTTAATACATGTTTCGATGAATATTAAACAATAGAATAAATTCATTAAAGCATTAGAACAAAAAAAGAACATATGTATAGCAATTTTAATATACAATAGAACAAATTAATTAAAACAATAGAACATCCTCAACACTTTGGAATTCGACTTCGAGGTTTGATGAGTGGCTGAATTACGTGTAGTTCCTTATGTTTATGAGACATCGTTCTCCTCTCTACTACATGAATCAGTAAGGAAAAACGTTAGACCATATATGCAAAAAGTTTGGAACCTTAATAATTCAAATGATATAAAAATAGAACAATTGAAAATATAATTTCAAGTAATAGAACATTACTTTTAAAACTTTTAGAACAATTATAATCTGATCATTATAAAAGTTAAAGAACCAACCAATTCCATATCTTTAGAACATGTATGCAAAAACGTTAGAACATGTAATAAGCAAAAACTTTGGGATCTTAATAATCCAAATGACATATAAATAGAACAACGGAATATGTAATGTAAATTAATAGAACATACACGGTAAAACAATAGAACATACATGGTAAAACAATAGAACATACTGTATTGGAAATAGAATTTTTGATATAACAGAATAGAATTTTTTTCTAAAGTTTTAGAATTAGATATGAAAAATAGATTTGATGAAACATACAAATCTACCAACAAAGAGCACCCAATTTAATTGAAAATGCTTCATAAAAAGTACAAAAAGAGGATGAAACATACAAATCTATACTAGCCAATAAGTAATATTACAAAAAGAAACCAAATTAGCATCAAAGTTGTGGATTCATATTAATAAGCCGTATAAGCCCTAATCATATATATACACTTTTCAATATATATATATTTGTTGTCTTTTAAATCTTAATTTATGCGGCTTTCACATTATATGTAATTGCTAGTTATTTCTATGGATGATTCTCTGAATATCATGTGCTATTTAAGTTACTTGGTGATTATCTTGACAATTTTAATTGAACAATGATTGCACACGTGACAAACATAGCACGGTTATGTGAAACCAAGATTCACAATTAAATTTTGCTCAAAACAATACAAAGTAAGTTACGAAGCGTAAACTGACATGAAGTTGAGCATGGCCAATGAGCAAACCTGTCACGGTGGTGGAAGAGTTGGGCTTCGAGCAACTGCGTGTTCGGAGCACCAGCACTACCTCCACTTCCATTGCTGCTGTAGGTGATTGTCGCAGGAACAGTTGCGCGCGAGAGTTGTAGAAGAAGACGACGAGGTCAAGGACCACAAGGCTGGATTGGAAAAATCATTGTTGATTGAGGAGAGACAAAATATAAAAATCAGGGTTATATAAAATAGATTATTAAAATAAAAACTGGATTAGGGTAAAAAGAACATGTAAAAATACGAAAATGTCCCTAAATCAATATGAAATGTCTAAAATAAAATAAAAGTTGTTTAAAATTACAATATATGTCATTAATGATGCAAATCTAATCTGAGCCATCAATCAAAATATATCTGATGGACGAGATAGGTTCACAAGTTTACAACAAATATATAGGTTTATAGTGGATTGTATACCTATATATATATATATGGGTGGACTCCAGTACAAACCACCCTTAGAATAGAAACCATGAAACTTTGACTTTTTCCTATTGACTCGTGTTGATTGATTGGCTAGAAATATGTATGCGCGTGTTAAAAAATAATAATTACAAAAGGGTAAAATCGTAAAACAAACAATCTGCTTCACCGCGTCGCACAAATACAAAACTTAGCAAAAGGAATGATCACCGAAACTCCCTTTCTCAAAACAGAATCCTCATAAAATTGGAAATCTCTCTCTCTCTCTCAATCTAGGTCTAGATCTAGATCTTAAACCTTCCATAAAAATAGAGTCATATTTCAAAGCGA
>JAYMSW010002186.1:0-14365 GCA_036897725.1 Erodium texanum | reverse complement strand
AACACGGGGCCCTCGGTAGCAAACCTCCACCACCATTTCAGCAACAAGCTGAAGTTAACAGGCCCAAGTCTACGAACACCCAACCCACCCGATTCCTTGGAGGTACACACAGTCTCCCAAGGAACCTTGGCCAAACCTCGCCGATCAGCCGAAGACGACCAAAGAAACCTGCATTGGGCACGCTCCATCAACAAAATCACCCTCTGAGGTGCCCTAAACAAAGTCATGTAAAAGACCGGTAAACTAGCAAGGGTGGCCCTAATCAGAGTATGTCGCCCTCCCATAGATAGAAATCTGGTCTGCCAAACTGCAAGGTGAGCTCTGAACCTCTCAAGAACCGGCTGCCAGAAAGACACCAACCTGGGATAGAGATTGCTAACCTGTAATGCCTTGGATATAAGGAGCATAAGGACTTAGTTCCGCACCAAATGTCCTTCTAGAGGAGAACTCGGTCCCCTTTGCCTAGGTTCCATCGCAGGCCAGACACACCAAACAGTATCCACTATTGAGGAATGTGACGCGATGAATCAATATCACACATAAACATCCTATCGAGTATGGGAGAACTGAATAATGTCCCACGCGATAAATCGTGTCATACCAGACTATTGCTACACACCCCAACATCAACCATAAATACTCTTCCCGCAATCTCTAATCATGGAGTTGTCAATTTTTCAATCATGTTGCAAACAAGTGGAATCAAAATTTTATTGAGTAAAGGTGAGAAATTAAAAGAAAACAAACAAACGATGCGAATGTGAGAGAACCATGGGTGCTAAAACGCTTACCATTCATTCTACACATATTGCAAGCATGTGAAATGGGGATAGATATGATCAAGTCTATGCACCATCGAGGAATGCAATGCAATGAATGAATATCACACATATACATCCTATCGAGTATGAGAAAAGTAAACAATGTCCGCTGTGGTAAATCGTGTAATGACAAACTATTTCTTCCCACCCCACCGTTAACCATGAATACTCTTAGCACAATCTCTAATCATGGAGTTATCAATTCCTCAATCATGTTGCAAACAAGTAGAATCACAATTTTATCGAGTAAAGGTGTAAAATTGAAAGAAAACAAACCAAAGATGCGAATGTGGGAGAATCTTGGGTGCTAAAACGTTTACCATAATACACATAGTGCAAGCATGAGAAATGGTGATAGATATGCTCAAGTCTATGCACCATGGAGGAATGCAATGCAATGAATCAATATCACACATATTCATCCGATCGAGTATGAGAAACCTAAACAATGTCCCCCGTGGTAAATCTTGTCATGCCAAACTATTTCTCCAAAATATGTCCATCAACCATGAATACTCTTCGCACAATCTCTAATCATGGAGTTCTCAATTCCTCAATCATGTTGCCAACAAGTAGAATCACAATCTTATCGAGTATATGTGTGTAAAACTAAACAAAATAAATCAACTATGCGAATGTCAAAGAACCATAGGTGCAATCATGCTTACCAACCATTCTACGCATAATTCAAGCATGAGAAATGGGGATAAATATGCTCAAGTCTAGGCACCATCAAGGAATGCGATGCGATGAATGAATATCACACATAAACATCCTATCGAGTATGAGAAAACTAAGCAATGTCCCCCGCAGTAAATCGTGGCATGCCAGTCTATTGCTCTATACCCCACCATCAACCATGAATACTCTTCGCACAATCTCTAATAATGGAGTTTTCAATTCCTCAATGATGCTGCAAACAATCAAAATTTTATCGGGGAAAGGTGAAAAGTTAAAAGAAATAAACCAATGATGCGAATGTGAGAGAACCATGTGTGCTAAAATGCTTACCATTCATTCTACACATATTGCAAGCATGGGAAATGGGGATAGATATGCTCAAGTCTATGCACAATCGAGGAATGTGATGCGATGAATGAATATCACATATATACATACTATCGAGTATGAGAAACCTAAACAATGTCCGTTGTGGTAAATCGTGTAATGACAAACTATTGCTCCCCACCCCACTGGTGCGGGTGCATCTTACCTCCTAAATCAACACTTTAACCCTACTTTATTCTATTTTCGTTCCGCTTTTGAGTTAGTAGTTGACCAAATATAATGTTACACTCTCTTGGTATGTTATGGCTCTTTGTATGTTTTGGAACAAAAAAATATGAATTTTGGAGAAAATGGAGCGAAAAACTATTTCCGGCAATTTCGGAGTATGGCTGATCTTCCGAAAGGCATAACTCTCTCATACGAACTTCGATTTTGGCCCATAAGATGTCAAATCAAAGGGAATTGAGAGACCTACACAGTTATGGGGGCAGACGGGCATTTAGACATGCGTCGGGGAAGGCATAATGCCTTCAGTAACACGCGTCACGGTCTCGGTCACAAGCCAATTTCGGCCTAAAGAGTTTTGTGTCTTATGACCTGACTCGAGAAGTGCATCTGGGAGTGTGTATACCTGCTCTTGGGAGGGCGTTTTGGAGTCGATCACGGGCTAATTTCGGCCCAGATCAGCTATTTCCTAATTCTATAAGATTGGAGTGTATGGAAACGAATTGGGGGCTGCTAGGACGGGATTTTCAGAGCTTAGATCAATATTGGAGCTAGAAGAGTAACAAGGGGGAGATTTGGATCAACTATTGGTATTTGTATTTATTATATTTATTAATAGGGAAAGATTCATAAAATTACCGTGAACTATGACCCATTTTCATAAAACCACTTTAAACTTCGACCCGTTAACATGACTATGGTTAAGGTTCATAAAACATTAATAATGTTAAATCTAACAAAAAAAGCCTGATTTTTGGTCATGTGAAAGACACATGACTTGATATTTTCTTAAAATAACAGAACTACCCTTGCTACAGTAATCAATAATGAATAAAAAAATAATATAAAAAATAATGAAAACTGTAAAAAATCATAATAAACAAAAAATTGGATTAAATATTAAAAAGAAAGATGAAAATCCAGCCATACATGACCTCCAACCCGGCATTCTCTGGTGAGTTCACAGCTTCATCGACGAGGTGAATTGGTCTTCTTAACGTGTGGTCCAACTTCAATTGACCTTCTTCATGGTCGTCTGGTCCATTTCTTTTGAGGTCATAAGCTCATCTGAAGCTGAAACGAGACCGTGGAGGAGAGCACGCGATGGGAGTATCGCATAGGGTTTCTGCAATCCAATTTCGAGCTTCGACGTAACTGAACTCGATGAATCCGATTTCGTGTCTCTGAGCTTTCGCCGTAACCGAACTTGGCGTACCCGATCTCGAGCCTCCGAGTCTTCGCCGTAGTCGTCGCTGTACTCGTCGGAGCAGTGGTCGTTGAAGAGGAAGGTTACCAGATCTGCCCTCCGGCTGGTTGCAGAAGCCTCTTTTGGCTAGGATGTCAATTCTTACTGTGACGGAGAAAGACGGGGAAGAAGATGACGATCTGTCTGTCCTCACCAGTGGATACGACGACGGCTCCGTGAAGAAGACGAAGTTGTTCGTGATGATGACGTCTCGTATGACGTCACCCACCTTTTTTTTTAATTTTTAATAAATATTAATTGTAAAAATATTTATACATTTATAAGAAAATAAAAATTCTTGATAAAAAACTAAAATGAAATTTTAAAAAAATACTTTTCAACTTTAAAATTTTATAACTAATTTTTGTATTTCAAAATATATTTTATTTGTATTTTTTATGAATTTGTAGTAATTTTTATTTGTTAATTACCATTTACTTACTGTGTAGGGGTAGTTTGGATATTTCACAACAGAATTAACAGAGTTATAACGGATGAACCTTAAAAAAAGTTCACCGTAGTCATGTGAATGGGTTGATAGTTTAAAGTGGTTCTGTGAAAATGGGTCATAGTTCAATGTAGTTTTTTGAATTTTTCCCTTTAAATTATAAAAAGTAATTTTAAAATTCGGAATCTAAAATTTCTGCACAATAACATATTTAATCGCTACCAGACAATGCCATCAGACGCTGTTGCCAGTGCAGATTAGGCAGCTTCTTTTCATCAATAATAGACATAACCGCTATCAGACACTACCATTAGACTATCCAGTACGGATGCTCTAAGAGGATGTGGGAACACGGCATGCTACCATACGTATGAGAACATGGAGTCGACAAGTAATAAAACCTGGTTAAGTATTAGGTTGATACTACGAAGAATAATATAAACGAGATGTAGACAACTATAAATACTATGTTAGAGGCAAACACACAAGTAGCTAGTAGAGCAAACCTAAGTACAAGTACTCAAAATTACAATTGAACTTTCAACTATAAGATTGATTTTTTTGATAGGTTAATTCTCTAATATGATATTAGAGCCTCACGAACATGAGTTAAAATCTCATTATTTGCGAATTACTATTTATCTTTATATTTATGGTATGGCGCATACTGAGCCCCTTCCTAAATCTTATTAACAGTTTATCTCATTTTTTTAGTGATTTTATCTTCTAAAATTGCAAACCGGAGTTTGGTCTTATTAATGAGAGTACATGTTAAAATATAAAACTATAATTGAGTCTTCAATTATGAGTTTGAGCTTTTAATTAAGTTAATCTTTTAATAAAGTATAATGAAACCTCCACTCATTAGCTCTGAGTTTTTGGGTTGGATAGGGTTTTAACAATGTTGAAATATATCCCACGTCGAAAATATATAAGAAAAATAATTGATTAATAAGTATAATAAAAACCTCCCGCCATAAATTCGAGTTTTCAAAAGGTCTTGACAGAAGAGTTGTCGCTTCGTATTATATCATCTCACTCAAGACACAAAAGCGCCCCGCTCTGTGTTCTTTTGGTGATCAGACTAGTAGTGATATTCACCAAGTTATTTATCTCCTATCGTTCAGTCCTTTTAGTTCACAAATGTTATTTAACTTCAATGTCATCATCATGAGTTTGAGGGAGCATGTTAAGAGTAATACGGGCTTGGACCTTACATATGAAACCTATGTGTACAGTTTGCATTTTCTAATACAATTAAGTTACATATTTAACAGATGGACTTAGCACTAAGCCCACTGGGCTGAGAATGTAAACACTCGAGAGAAGAACTAGAAATGTGCCTTCCTTTTGGCAAAAAAGAAAAAAAGAGATGAGCCCTCCAAATTAGCAACTTTGAATTTCAAGTTAAAAACTCATCGGATAATACTTACTAGATATGACATTATTCACTTTTTTGGATTCCTAGGTCTGATGTACCTTATAATTTAATCACTGCAATGCTGTTGTACTTACGGTAATTAACATATAATCACTGTTTTGGAAGATATACATTATCAAATATGAAGTGTAATTTCAAACAAAGATTATCCAGAAAAATACAATTCAAAAAAGTTGATCGTATCATTGCTATCACAAAGGCCACTATAAATACACCAATAATCCCAGCCACATGGAAGCATATATAGTAAACAAAAGCATTCAGCAATGCAGTCAGGTAGCAGTAGCAGTAGGCTATTCATTTTGCTTATCTCAACATGTCTGTGTTGTTCTGCTTTTGATGTGTCATACGATAGCAGAGCTATAACGATCGATGGAGAAAGAAAGTTGATCATTTCTGGCTCCATTCATTATCCTCGTAGCACTCCTGGAGTAGGCCATTTTTATATTTACTAAATCTGTGATTAATTCATAATGTTCTAAGGTTCACTAATCTCTTACAATTGTAGATGTGGGGAGATCTCATCCAAAAAGCCAAAGATGGCGGTCTCAATGCCATCGAAACCTATGTTTTCTGGAATGCTCACGAGCCTATTCGTCGCCAGGTTCTTAATTTTCCTTTAAAACTATATTAATTACTGTAAATAGTTATAGTTATAACTACTAACTTGGTTTTTTGTTTGTTTTTTATATCAGTATGACTTTTCAGGCAATTTGGATCTTGTGAGGTTTATAAAGACCATTCAAGATGCAGGACTTTATGCAATTCTTAGAATCGGACCATATGTGTGTGCGGAATGGAATTACGGGTAACAATTAATTTGCATATCAATTCTAGCCTGTTCTTTTAATAAGAGTGTTGTAAACTGATACATTTCGGTTTTCTTAGAGGTTTTCCTGTTTGGCTGCATAATATGCCTGGCGTCGATAAATTGAGAACAAACAATGCTGTGTTCATGGTAAATATAACATTCCAATGAATGTACAGTAATTATTATTATTTGTGATAATTTTTTGGAATATGTATGTGTAGGAGGAGATGAAAACATTCACAACACTGATAGTTGACAAGATGAGAAACGAGAATCTATTGGGAGGGCCGATCATTATTGCTCAGATAGAAAATGAGTACGGAAATGTAATGTCCAAATACGGGGAAGCCGGAAAAGAATACATCAACTGGTGTGCTAAATTGGCTCTCGATTTCAATGTCAACATTCCCTGGATCATGTGCCAGCAGCATGATGCTCCCCAAAACATTGTAATCCCTATACACTAATTATCAACAAGCTCCATGTTTCATTTTACTAACTCTCATTTGCAGATAAACACCTGCAATGGTTACTATTGCCACACATTCACTCCCAAAAACAACACCCCCAAGATATGGACTGAGAATTGGACTGGATGGTAATTTCACTCCCAATTATTTCAATTTTATTCTCTTCTTTAATGTTGTGAATTAACTCCACTAATATTACAGGTACAAGGATTGGGGCATGAAAGATCCACACAGAACTGCAGAGGATGTCGCCTTTGCTGTTGCTAGATTCTATCAACTTGGTGGAACTGTTCAGAACTATTACATGGTTGCTAAACCCATCTCAGTTCAATCAACTTATATTCTTAATCAACATGTTTTTAATGTTTCTCATCTGAATCAAAATCAGTACCATGGAGGCACCAATTTCGGTCGATCTTCAGGCGGTCCATATATGACCACATCATATGACTATGATGCTCCTCTTGATGAATACGGTATACAATTAATTATATTTGTGCAGATCTTCAATAATTTACTGATGATAATTATCTACAGGAAATTTGAACCAACCCAAATGGGGACATTTGAAGCAGCTTCACCTTGTCCTCAGATCATTGGAAAAGATTCTGACTTATGGTTCTGTTCAACAAATTAACTATGAAGATAATTCCAAGAAATCGGTAAGCTTTTATTAATATTATCATCAAACTCTACATTTTATGTATGTAATAATATGTGTGTGTGTATAGACGACAGTTTACAATTACGAAGGGAAGCAAGCTTGTTTCCTGGCAAATTCAGATGAAGAGGATTTGGAGTTTGAGTTGTACGGAAACAAGTACAACGTTGGTGCATGGTCTGTTAGCATCCTCCCAGATTGCTACACAGAAGCTTACAACACCGCCAAGGTCAACGCCCAGAGTTCCATCATGGTCAAGAAAGACAACGAAGCCGACGATGGTACCGAGCCTTACGGATTGAAATGGAAATGGAGCGCCGAATATATGGAGCACCTCCACAAGGGTCAGATCAAGGGTGGTGATTTGATTGCTCCCCAGCTTTTGGACCAGAAGCTTGTCACCAATGACACATCCGATTATTTGTGGTACCTCACAAGGTAGGTAACATATTTATAAACCATGGTTGTGATGTCGTTAATTAAGTAACTACATATCTTTATGATGTTTGATTAGTGTTGAGAACTTTGGGACAAAGGCGGCTACTTTGAGAGTGGACACCAACGGCCATGTGCTTCATGCTTTCGTTAACGGAAGACACGTTGGTAAGAAGAAATCATAGTCATTGATTATTTCATAATCACGGGTTTTGGATTTAATCGTTAATTCTATTAGAGAATCAACTCAATTAAAAGATCATTCCCATTTCAGGGTCTGAATATTCAAGGGATACTAAAGGTTTCACTTTTGAGAAACGCGTGAGGTTGCTCCCTGGCAAGAACTCGATATCTCTACTCAGTATCACAGTTGGATTGAGTGTAAGTCCATGTATGTCACGTTTACAACGAAATTACTCTTGAGGATGAGTCATGGATTGATGTTTTGTTGAAATGACTCAGAATTACGGAGAGACGTTCGACACCAAGAAGGTCGGGATCCAAGGGCCTGTGGAGCTTAGCGCAACCAAGAAAGACAACTGGACCAAAACAGTGGACCTGTCCTCGAGCAAGTGGGTGTACAAGGTTGGGATGCATGGTCACAAGATTGGACTTCACCAGGAAATTCCTCGCAACAATTACTTGTGGCGTGTCTCCAGCCTCCCCACAAACCGGAAGTTTACCTGGTACAAGGTAGGTGTATATATTTTGATACTGCAATTTACATATATATATATCAAGTATGGGTAAGAATCAATCTTACTTATGTAGAAGTAAGGAGGCAGGATAACCAAAATATCTTATTGTTTCGCAGGCGACATTCAAAACACCGTTAGGGGAAGATCCAGTAGTGGTGGACCTGCTGGGGATGGGTAAGGGCGTGGCTTGGATCAACGGCCACAACATCGGTCGGTACTGGACAACCTTCTTGGCCTCCGAGGACGGCTGTAGCTTGAGCTGTGACTACCGCAAGCCGTACGGCCCCGACAAGTGTTTGAGCAACTGCGGGAAGCCTAGTCAGAGATGGTACCATGTTCCGAGGTCGTACCTGCGCGAGGACGGCGATAACACGTTAGTGTTGTTCGAGGAGTTCGGGGGCAATCCGGGGCTTGTTTAGTTCCCGACGGTGACAGTCCACAGAGCTTGCGCCAATGCCTACGAGGGGAGCGTGTTGGAGCTGTCGTGCCAGGGACAGCAGGTTATTTCTCAGGTTAGGTTCGCCAGCTTTGGGGAGCCGCAGGGCACTTGTGGGTCTTTCAACAAGGGCCGCTGCGAGGCTCCTAATACCCGATCGGTGATCGAATACGTGAGTCATTTCTTCTTTTTATGTCTCTTCTTGGATGCTAGGAGGTGCCTGATCTGATGAATTCAATTGTTTGTTTGTGTTTGTGTTTGTGAAGGCTTGTCTCGGACAGAAGAGTTGCTCCTTGGATGTGTCGGAGGCTATGTTCGGGCCTACCGGTTGTCACGGGGACACTTATAAACTGGCTGTTGAAATTGTTTGCGGATCCAGCTTTTAGAATGATTTGGTTTGCTGGCTTTTGGTTTTAATAATAGGATTTGCTTTATTAGTACTTAGGTTCATGTTTGAGAATGTCTTGTATTGTTTCACAATTCAATAATCGATAGTGTGCATAATTCATGCACATTTTATGCAATAACAGAATATTTCTTCTTTCTTTAATTCCCATAAACAAAATATCTCTCCATCCAAAACCCCAACCCATATAGTTGAATGTTGCCTGCTGAAGCTCTGAATTGATGATTCACAAAATTGTTTCAGTTAAACCCTTCTTTGAATCCTTTTCACTAACACATCTGAGCATATTTCCCATTAGGGTTGATCACAGAGCTCTCTCACCTCCTTGAGGTCAGAGGTTCGAACCCCAATGACACTTGTATGAATGCAAGTGTTGGGGTGACTATATTAGAGTTAGTTTAGGCTGCATTATGATTTCCTACTTTCTTGCTGATTAAAAAAAAACACATATGAGCTTATTGAAGGATGAAGCTGCATTATAAATGCAAGTTCAAGAGACTTACAGGAGAAACTTTGGTTCAGAACCGGAAAATGAACAAAAGCTCTGACTGATTTCATCTCTTCAAGAATCAAACTAGTTCTTCCTGATCCTCACTAACTAAAAGTAGAACTTCAAATCCACATCCTACAACCGATTGCGAGCCAAAAAAAACTACACCCTATAATTCCCCATCTCCAAAATGAGTATCAGAAAAAAAAAAATCCAGACAACAGGCTGACGAAGTTATTAGCATCAAAAGGATGGAATAGACTCCAAGCGTATAAACTTTTTGAGGATGGCCTTGTCTTGGTCAATTTGTTTCTTCTCTTGGCGATTCTTGGGTTTAACTTTTCTCTTCTCTTCCAACATCCACTGGAAAAGCTCACGCTGCTGATCATCAGGGATGGGCTCCAGCACCCTAACAGGCTCTATGACTGGAGGAGGCACCAGTGATGTCTCAAGAACTATATTAGCTTCTCTATCAGTCGTGGATGCAACTTCAGAAGCAGCTTTGCTTCTTTTTGCAGCTTTCTTATTCTCTTGCCTTCTCTTTTCAGTTTTCTCATCCTCTAAGCCTTTCTTTCTTATAAACATATATCCTGCAAGATTGAAAATGAAAGTAGAAAATATTCCTGTAAACAAACCTAAGTGGGCAACTCAAATCACTAGAGACTAGCATTTTGTACAGACATAAAAGGGAAGGGCTTATTATTATAAGCCAGCACCGTAACAAAACAAAATTAGTGTGTGCATTAAGTATACTAACAATCTTGAAAACACACAGCAAACTTCAATCAGAAAAAAAAAACTAGGACTTTTGCAGCTTGCTTACCAACGTCAAGCTACTTTCTATGACTGCTGTGTTCCTAATAAGATCATTATTGTATTATAAATTTCTTTGATCCGTGGTTGATTTAGTTATCCAAAGACGATGTCAAACAAGGATCACATGGAAGATCCTAAAAGAGAAGGCAAACAGAAAAATCTAGTAATAATCATAACAGGGATTATGTATGACAACTTCAGGAACTCTGCATTAAGCAGAGGCTTCTTTCCAATGGCTACAACTAGCAGAGTCTGATCAGCAAAAATAAAAATCCAACAAAAAGAAAAAGCAGCTGGCATTGCTAGTAATTGTGAGTTCTGACTAATAAAGCATTTGGGCATTTCCGCGAACACGCAACAGCAAGACGCTCTTCAGCTAGGCATTAAAACAAACACCTTGTGCGCACCAAATCCAAAACCCTAGCGACTCAACCATGACACACTCCAAGGACCTAGGGGTTTCGGCTACGCTTAAACATCACAGTCCCATCAATATAAGGAATGTATGTATAGGTGTGAGTACACAAGAGAGTGGGAAGAGATCAAATTACCGCCAAGAGCAAGATTGGAGATCAAGAGGAAGCGCCAAATGAACTTGTAGCGCTTCACGGCCGATTCCTTAGGAGGCAAGACCGGTGGAGGCGTTGCCGATTCCATTGTCCGATTTGATTTGATTTGATTTGCTGCTGAAACTGCTTGCTCTTAGGTTGCCTTCACCTTCCTTGTGCAAATTTGAGTTTTTTGGCCACACAGAACATGGACGGTGTCGTTTCCTCTGCCAGTATCTTAAATACGTTGTCGTTCTTTTGTGTAATGGGCGCAACTTATACAATCAAGGGAAAAATAAAAGATACGGAAAACTATGGATGTTCCCCTCTAACTTATTTTTACACCCTTATTTTGGATTGAAGACTTGTTTATAAGATTACAGTGAATTTTTATTAAGGTTCAAAAAATCATAACGATGTTAGATTTAGTAGGTTATAGTGAAAGTGAATAAGTTATGTAGTTCGGGAGTGGAGAGATGGTTGAGCTCAATGCAAGTTGAAGCCTGACGAGGAACCCGAAGGCCGTCTGGAAGGGCGTCACCATCTCCTGACAGACGTCAGGATCCTAGTCAGGTAAGGTCCAGCCTCTGTCCTGAACTAGGAGGAATTTCAGAAAATACGGCCCTTATGACGCCTGTCAGGTGAGATGTAACGGATCACCTGACGGGTTACATCTCACCTGACACGCGTCATCAGGTCCATTACGAGAACTTGAGGCCACTGTCCAAGACAAGGAGAAAAGGCAAGAAAATACAACTTGAGTGACGCACGTCAAGGAGGCTGTGACAGCCTACCTGAAGGCCGTTACCCAGGCTGTCAGCAACCAGCCTAGCCACTGCCTCGTACCAGTAGGAAAATAAGAAAAGACAGAGCAGGTGACGCCTGTTAGGGGTCCGTAACGCACCACCTAACGCCCGTCACCCACAAGGTCAGAAATTCGGTCGCTCTCGGAAGTGGAAGAAAAAATTGGGAACTGACGGAGTAGGTGACGCACGTCAACAAGTCCGTTAGCTCCTTTATCAGGCTAGCTTAACAGGCCCAACCTCTGGTTTTACTTGTTCTAACCTACCAAGACCCAAGCCAATCTACCCTATCCCCATGACCAAACACCCACTCTTTTCTCTTTCATACTCAAATTAGGAAACTTAGGCTCACACCTACTTGTCTTTTTGATCTTTTGTATGTGCCCATTGGCATGACTCCAACACTAGTCTTTTTGATCTTTTGTATGTGCCCATTGGCATGACTCCAACACTAGTCGAATTCATACTGTTAGAATATAATAAGTGTTTGAGCTTCATTTTTACAAAAATAACACACAGAGCACGTAACTTGTTTAAGTGAGGATTTAGGGGTATAGTTACCAAAGTTTGTCTTAAGGAAGCCTACTACGGGTACGAGCTGCTGTCGGATTAACTCTAGGGTTTTTCCCGTCCCCTTGCGAGGGTATGCAACTACGACGATGAGGCCTTAGCATATAGTGACCTTGCAGTTCTGTCTTTGTTGGCTCCTCTGTTAAGTCATGAGCTGCTGTCCGGATTACCTTTGGGTTTTCCTGTCCAAATGCAAGCTAACGCAACTGTGTCGATGAGGCCTTAGCTATTATGTGAGCTTGTAGTTCTACTTCACATTTTTATTTGTTTGTTTAGTATTTATCGAGGTTATATAAGAAAAAATAAGAAAAGAAAAATTCCACATCCAGTAGAAAAGTGCCCAAAAGGATGCTGAGTAAAAATCCATATCGAAAAGAATGCATCCTAAGTGAATATTCTCTGGTAAATGCTTGACATGGAAGTAGATTTGAGGGGTAGGGGTAGAAGTAGATAATCACATTGGATGTAGGAAGATCAGTAATAGCTGTATTTCCCTTTTTCCTCACTTAACTTGTTTACCATATTTTCTAACACGATAGAGCAAAAACCCTGCATTCTTGAACATCTGCTTTGTGAATTCATAAATGAGCTAGGGGAGAGTTGTTCTGGTGTGTGCATACTTGAGGGCTATTTCTTGTGTACAGTATTTGAAAGAACTAGAATTAGAGTCTTCTTGCAATCTTTATCTTGTGTATATGTATGTTTCAAGGTCAATGTGGGACGATTTTACCAAAGTTGGTTAGCCTAGTGGAAAAAGCACTTAAACCATGGTCCTTCTGACCATGGTTCGAGTCCCAGTGGCGGTATCATTTACCCACCCTTTATCCCATTTCTTCTTGGCCTTCTCTCTCCTACTCTTGTTATGCCTCTCTCTCTTACAAAAAGGTGGGATAAAGTGACATTGATGAGCTCCTTTCTACATAAAGGTAGCTCAAAATAAAGTCATTTGATAAATCAACTTTGATAATAATCAAGAAAGTCAAGTGGTAATGCTCCTTACTTCTACATAAGTAAGGTTGATGCTTACCAACACTTGATACAAAGTAATTGCGGTATAAAAAAATTGTGAGACGGTTTTATGAACCTGCATTTTGTTCTCCTTTCAGCTGTATATAATATCTTCTTTTTCAACTCTATTAATAATTGGAAAAGTAAGCTTGTAGATGGAGTATTTCTTGAGTAGGAACATATACAGTCTTGGGTGTTGGTTTGGTGGAAAACCGCCAGTTCATTGTTCTTTTGTATTTATGACTGTTTAACATCTTCTTACAGGCTTCTGACATAGTTTCTTGAGTCTAGGTTCTTTAAATAAGATCCTTGTCTAGATTGAGTCACTATGTACATTCATGCATCTTTATTGCTTTCAATAACTCGGAGATCGAGCTCCACCTATAGACATTATAGTCGCGAGGTTTATCTTGGTGTATCATTTTTCCTTTCAATAAATCGGAGATAGACAAGCTCCGCCTACAGACACTATAGTCGCGTGGTTTATCTCGACATATCTTTACTGTTTTGCTGCTTTCTACGGGCACTTCCTCATTTTTCTTTCCTCTTTCTCCGGGCTAGAATGGCTTAAGTGTGGAGGGATGATGAGTCCCAAACTCACATGCATTTTCAATGTTTTTTTCCCGCATTTAAGCCTATTTTGCCCTCCTAAAGATCAATAATTAGCTTAGTCTTAATAAAACTTCTTTGAATATTATTAATCTGATATGCTGCTTTGATGACAGGTATCGAGGAATAGCAAGGAGGTGACCCTTTAAGGATGAAAGACCGTGAGCATGAAGCCCCGATGAAGAGGAAGCAGAAAAGTCAAAGAGCCAAAAATTCCAGTTGCCGACTCACTCCCAACACAGGTGGAAGGGTAGGTCGGGCTAAGTTGGACTCACCAAGTCAGCATGACGAGCGCTCCACACGTAAAACGCGTACACAGCGTGTGTCGGATTCTCTACCGACAGAGCTGACTTGGACCCGACGCACGTCAGTCACTCTACCGACGGACTCCACATCAGCTGACGCGCGTTAGATG
>JAYMSW010002185.1:0-14366 GCA_036897725.1 Erodium texanum | reverse complement strand
TTTTAAACTAGGGAAAGATTTATAAACATACTATGAATTATGACTCATTTTCACAGAACTATTTTAAAGTATCGACCCGTTCATATAAGTACGGTGAACTTTTTTTAAAGTTTAAAAAAGTCTAACGGTGTTAGTTTGAACAGAATTTTTTGAAATTTTAGTGTGCACATGACCTCATATTTTTCATAAATTCCGATATTACCCCCGGTCAACCATGGTCAATTCAATCAAATTATTATTAAATAAAAATGAAAACTGAAAATTAAATATATAATAAACAAAAATAGAAAATATTTAAAACATAAAAAATAAAGAAAATCTTTATATTGAATAAAATATGTTAAAAAATAAAAATAAAAATTGAAAAATGAATTTTCAACATCCTTTCGACGTGACTTGTGTTTTCCGACGACGCTTGCGTTTTCCGACATCTTCTCCGGCAATTATGGCGAGCAAATCCAGATCTATTTTGAAGCCGGAGAATCAGCTATGCGACGGTGAGCTCTTCGCGAAGGTCGGCTGCTGGAGGACGTCGCCATATTCCACTTCCGACAGCTCATCTCCGCCACCGATTTCTACTACAACCGTGATGTCTACCACCGAGATCTAAAGACAGACAATTTGCTCCTCGACGAGGAAGCCAATATGAGGGTCGCTGACTTCTGGCTCAGCACATTCGAGGAGTATTTAATCGAAGCCCAAATCTGAGTCCGATTTAGGGTTATAGATTTGGCCAGAGGACGACGATTTCGAGTCCATTTGGCCATCAGTTATCGTAAAGGAGGAAGAAAGGTCTGAAGCCAGACCCAACTCATCTAGATTGCTTGCTCCTTACCGGAAAACAGAGGGGTTCGTCGCCGGTGGTTTGAGGAAGAAGAAGGGTGACGTCTCTACGACGTCACCATGACGTCATTTGTCCCTTTTCTTTTTTAAAAAATAGATTTTAATTTCAGAAAATAATTAAAAATGTGTAAACAAATAAAAATCTAAGTCAAAAAATTAAGATGATTTTTTTTTTAAAAAAAAACGTTTCATGTTGTAAAAATTTATGACTAATTTTTTTTTCAAAATATATTTTATTTGTTTTTTTATGAATTTTTAACTAATTTTTATTTGTTAACTATCATTTATTACTATGCATGGGTAGTTTGGACATTTCACTGTAAAATTAACAGAGTTATAACGGATGAACCTTTAAAAAGTTCACAATAATCATATGAACAGGTCGATAGTTTAAAATGATTATATAAAAATAGGTCATAATTCACTATAATTTTATAAATTTTTCTCTCGATAAAACAATGAACATATAATATAGGTTGGACGGGATAAATAAATCCATTTGTAGCATAGCATTTCATGAAAAAGGAAACCATAATAGTTTCCTTTTCCCGAACAGGAATATTTTATTTTCCACAAAACTTGACCGAGAAATAAGTAAGACTATGGAAAGACAATTAAGCCCTCCATTAGTTTCCTCTTAGGCCCAAATCTATGATCTCAAGAGGAGACAGAGTTTGTCATACATAATTTACCCCGAAAAAGAAAAGTGGAATTAATTTAGCATTTAATTCCCCTAAATAATTACACAGATTCTGTGTAGATCATATTCACCGTAAAATAATATATTTTCACGTTTGACCATAAATTTGTCAAATAATCGGTTGACCATTTGGTACTGAGACTCATCATGCTCAATGGGTCTCACACTCTTGAGACCGTTGGATAGACCCATGTTTTGATCGACGGTCCAGATTGGCCACTTGATTGTTCTTGGTCCTCTTCTCTTCTAATATCATTCATATATATGGACAACTCAACTTATATTAAGTAAGTGTGCCCTGTTCCGCTGATTAGAAAAAGCTAGAGAAGATATAGAGAGAGATTAATTGGTTTTCTCTGTTGTGTTTTGGATTGGACCATAATTTTCTGCTGTGTTCTGGTCAAAATCTTCTGTTTTTTTTTCGTTTCTGATTCTTCACTGTTCATATTTTCTGGGTCTGCCTGGGAGGGCTAGGAAATTGGGTCTCAGGCCTGAAAGGTTGAAGCTTTTACTGTTATTTGAGTATCTAGGTGCCCAATGGCTGTGGAGAGCAACGGAGGTGGTTTGGTCGGTAAAAGTGGCGCCACCCACTGGTCTCCGGTCGGTATGCGTGTCCTGGCCGTCGACGACGATGAAACATGCCTGCATATTCTCGAGACGATGCTCAGGCAATGCCAGTATCAAGGTTCGGTTTGTTTCCGTTTATGGGACTTGGGTTCTCTGTGCTAGACATAACTTGTTTTTACTAAAATTTTGTTATTTTTGACTTTTGGAGTATGTGTGGACATAGTATGATCTATATTTGGAAATGGGTTTTGCTGATTTGATTCCATTTTAGTGTTGTATTGGTTAAAGTTTCAATCTTTATACTTTCTGATGTATATGGAAAATTGGGTTAAAATGGTTCTCAATTCTCTTGCATTAGACTATCGTTGTTGCTGACGAAAGAGGGGAGTCGGGAGTGTTTTGGTGTGTTACGCACGTTCAGATTAGATTATGATCCCTCATTGAGCGTCCCTATGTAACAACTATGTTGTATGATTGTTTGATTTTGGTTTCATATAGGACTGAGGGATCGGTTAGATTTGGAGGATGTTAATTTGATCCTAATGATGTTTAATTGAAACTGATAGTCAAACTGGCCTTTTTCAATTGGGTGTGTTTCTCAGACTGGAATAGATTATTTGTGCAGTGACTACTGCTGGACATGCCGAGGTTGCCCTCAGATTGCTCAAGGAAAACCCCAACAGGTTTGACTTGGTCATCACTGATGTGCAAATGCCAGACACTGATGGGTTTGAGCTGCTTGAAATCGTGGGGCTCGAAATGGACCTACCCGTTATCAGTAAGCTTGATCCTAGTAGGATTTACATGTGTTGATTGAGATTCAATTTGATCTCATCTTTGTCTTGTTCGATTTTGGTTGCAGTGCTGTCAGTTCATACTGATACGGAGCATGTGATGAGGGGTGTTACTCATGGTGCTTGTGACTATTTATCAAAGCCGGTTCGAATGGAGGAGCTCAGAAACATATGGCAACATGTGATCAGGAGAAAGAAGCTTGAGCCTGATCAGTACCAAATCCCAAGTCAAGGTCTGGACCCTCTTGGAGCCGTAGTAGAAGGTGCTCTACATGTATCCACATCTTCTGGTAATGGCTGCCAAAGTGAAGATTCAAACGGGAAAAAGAAACACCATAGCGGGGAAGAAGATGGTGAAGAGGAGGGACCTGACTCTTCCAGGCAGAAGAAACCTCGGGTTAATTGGACTCAGGAGAAGCACGAGAAGTTTCTTATTGCTGTTAGGCAACTTGGCTTTGACAGTCAGTATTTTTTTTGCTACATGCTTCTGGTGTTGAATCACATACCACTGTGTTTATTACAAGATTTTTTTTTTTCAATGCAGAGGCTGTTCCAAAGAAAATTCTTGACTTGATGAATGATGAAACGCTTACTCGGGAAAATGTAGCAAGCCATCTACAGGCATGTACCCTACCTTTTTTTTTTTCCAATCATTGTGAAATTATAGCATTGGTTCTTGAAAATGCTTGCAAGATATTTAGAAACACATTGATAATGCTTTTGAGAATTGATAAACTTTTATATTTCTGGTGCTGCAGAAATATAGGATTTCCCTGAAAAAGATGCAAACTAAGATGGCAGCTCAAGGTGGTAAAAGTTCCTCTTACATGCGCATGACTGCACTAGATGGACTCAGAGATGTTCACTCTTTGGATGGTTCAGGAAGGTTCTCAAATGCTCCGCTCAGTAGACTGAACTCTCTTGCTGGTTTGAGGATGCATGGAGTTACTCGTTCCGCGCTGATCCAACAGAGTCTTTCTCAGAACTTGAACAACTCTTTTAGTAGTCTCCATTCAGCTGTTTTGCCCTCTAACCAAAGTTCAAGCCTGTTTCAAGTAGTTCCTAACTTCAAAGAGTTCAATTCCACCGATGATCCAAGAGCCTTTGTTGGCTGTTCGATTCCCAATGCCCGGAGCAATCCCTTGATGACACTGAATATGGGTGGATTTGGCAATCAATCTTCTCTGACGGGTTCAGGATATCAAAACTCTATCGAGTTTGGCGCTGCTAATGTGTGCTGGCAGAGTGGTGCTCACTTGCCTTGTAATTCCTTGCTGTTGAGTGAGCCTTTTGGAACATTCCCACCTAATAGTAGTAATAGCTTGAAGGACCAAATAGAAATGTCAACTCAGAGCGATCTGATTGGGAACGTTGTTCAGAAGTTGGAAGATAGCGGGATTGAGTACAGCTATGGCATGAACAATACTTTACATCCTCTTCTTTCTTCTTCAGATGGTGTTATGGACCAAAACAACTTGGGTGCGGGATTGAGGTCTAATGAGGAGTTCCTCCTGGAGAGAACCAAGTCAAATGACGAGTTCATGGAGTTCTTTGTGAACTCATTGGAATGAGGGTATGATCAAATCTTTGCCTTGCTCATTTCAGCTTCAATTTGACAATCATATAGTATAATTCTGGTATTAAACTTAGACTACTAAAACATATACTTTCAAATCTACTCCTCGAGCACTTTACATGATATTCGTTGGCCTTTGGGGGTGCAGGACTTAAGTGCAACAACATTGTTGGACGGAGAATATATATAGGTTTGGCTGGAAACAGAGGCAAACGAAGCATACCTCCTCCATGCTTGTGAATTAAATTAGAGCACTTACCTTTTGCTATTATTCTTGTTTGGACAAAGGGTCTTTTTTTTATCCCTCTTTTGTTTGGATGCTGGGAAAGTGAAGGAAAGCCAAAGAAAACGATTAGTTGTAGTTTTACATCTTACAGTAGTTTTATACCTGTAAGATGGTCTATTTTCTGTTCCTGTTTCAATTCATAGCAATGCTATGATCACATGTAAATTCATTCCCTGATCCAATACCAGGAACAATTATTTGTTTTTATATATACAACTTGAAATCTGAATAGATACAATTTTTTCCATAACTCTAGTGGATTAGCTTTTTTACTTACTCAGATGAAGATTATTAACGTTACAGAATTGATGAAACTTTACACGAAGCTATTCTCCTTTCAATCATCCTTGAGAATCTCTCTGTGCACTTGCATGCAGGATGTGGTGCAATACTTGTAATTGTAGCAGTGAAATGGAACTTTTCTGGCCAGTGATGAGTTATAGTAGGAGCAGATAATGTCTGTTGCTGTAATAGTACTTGGTGAAGTGTTGCCTTGAGAGTTAGGGTCTGCAGCTGCAGCCATTCTCCTCTCAGCGGCTGCCGCTCGCTTTTCCCTCAGTGATCTCTTCAATGCCTCCTGGTTGAAGAATGACAAATAACATGAGATTCTCATCGTCTTGATTTTCATAAACTATAGTTGCATAATCTAAAGATGTTAAGCGGTAAAATGGAACTCAGAATCTTTCACAAAAAACGTTAACATAAGCATCTCACTTTCACACAGTTTCTCTGTTCAGAGTCGTTGCAAAGGCACATCTATTGTGAAGTACACTAACTCAAGTGTGCCTTACCTGCACAACCTTGACACTGCTCCGCAAGCCAAGATGGAGGTCACGATGATTGTTGCTGTCACCGAGTATTCCCCCCAAGTCTTATTGTCATCCCTCTCGTTTACATTCTTCTTCTTCCTGTTGATCTGTTTTAATTCACCAATTTTTGAAATTCCATTGAAGATAATAAGGAATCATATATGAATATTCTATGTTTTAACTATTGGATGCCAGTACCCAAAAGTCAAAACATAGATTTGGGAGTCATTTTCTCGGAAGCTAATTTCTGTGGGGAGAACTTCCTCCCGAATGGTTAACCCAACATCCGTTTGATATTAGGACAAAAACTAATAACAATTAACAAACTGACAATTTCAACAGACAGGTACTTAGCAAAAACTTAAAAAACTAACCTCTTTTGAGATTGATGATCCAGCGCTAGGTTGGGACTCCTTGAGATTTCCAGGCTTATTGACTTCTTGGTTCTTTGCACCAGAAGCATTTTGGGATAGGGTAGCTTCAGCCTGTATTTATTGTGAACTCATTACTAATTGAATTCTTTCTTCCCTTCTTCAATTCAAAATAAAGTGAATATATCCCACATTGACATAGTGCCCATAAACCCGTGGTTGTAAACTGAACTCATTTTTAAAAAGTTTCTTTTTTTCATTTTATGCTTTTATATTATTAGGTAACTTTATTCACCAAGAAATCTTGATCCTGTCATATCCTCCTCGCTTCTCACTGATACAATCCACTCCATTTAGTTCACTTGACTGTAATTCAGTCTAAACCAATAATTCCTCCATTTATAAAGTTTTACGGTTAAGCTTTAAGAAAATCCATCTCAAAGAATAAGAGCATGACCAGCATGAATTAAACCAAATTTCCAAGGTATTCCAATAAATTATGAAAATAAGAGAAATGTACCTGAACTTTCTTTTCCTTGGCCTTACGTAATTTCTTCAACTCTTTCGCTCGTGCTTTCTTCTTGGCATCTTTCTCTGCCTGAACAACAAGGAAATATATATCATCATCTTATAGCCATCAAACAGATGCCTGGTTACCAAACTCAATACTTAGGTGTAAATGTTTCACTATAGGTGCAGTGATAGAAGACATAACTATACAAAGGGTACAGGTTATTCTCATATTGCTAGCCCAAAAATGTAGCAAGTTTCTGTACCTTCTCTACATAATATCTTTTAGCCTCAAATATTCTGGATTCTTTTACTTTTCGTACACACAAAAAAAGGGGGATACAGTTGAATGATGTCTTTCAATCTACTTATCCCTAAGGCTACGATATAAATTTGTTGTCTGGTATTTGTGCTTGAAAACATACCCACACACCAAACTTTGGCATACTAACTCGCAAAGTTTGTTTTTTAAAGAAAAGTGTAATAGTAATATCATGACCAAATTAACTACCTGAAATACTCTCTGGTTAATATATTTACATTCTTTTACTTCATATTTAAAGAACTAGTTTGTCCGCAATCAAATACTAATGAAAGAAACAGATGCAGCAAATACCGGACCAGAGTTCAGATCTATACTAAAGAGATATCAGGACTGACCTGTTTAGCATATTGAGATTCCTCCATTTCTTGTGTCAATGGACTAGGCACCTTAGCTGCATGCCAATCCCACTTATCAATGTTTTCGGCCATGTACCGTCTAAAGGTGTTTCTGACCTCCTTCTCACTTGCCAGCATGTATGGGGTCCGCCCCCTCTCATCTTTGATGCAAGGGTCCAAACCTTGCTCCAAGAGTTCTAAAACTTCACCAACATTGCCCATCTGTGCTGCTTCATGCAAAGGTGTTGTAAAAATAATTTCACTTTCACTCTGGCTTATATTTAGTTGTTCATCAGTTTTTTGGTAACTTAAACATGCTGCAATACTTTCAGTACCATCCATGTTGGCCCCCAAATTCTCTTCGGCAGAGCTGGGGTTGTCATTGCGAATGTTGCAACCAAACATTAAGTCTTTAGGGATGCTTGATGCCTTTTCCTTCTCATCTACTTCATATGAAACTTGAGTTAATTGGTTATAAATCCGACGTGCTTCTTTGAGAGTAGGCCTACGAACAATCAAAGGAACTTTTCGAACATCACAATGCTGATGACTAAAATATGGATTTTCCCCATTAAAAAGCAGTTGACGGTTGGTTGAAGGAGCATAAATGAGAACACATGAAGAAGCATCAAAATATGTCTTCCAGGCACCAAGTAATTCTTGAATATCCTAAAACATTGTTGAGAATGAGATTAGAATTAGTCAGCTTTATGAAATGATCATACACACAAAAACCAGATGAACACTCAAATATCATCTGTATTGCAACAAAATTCGAACACTTCTAACATGGATAAGCACGCCATTTAGATATATGTACCCTCTTTAAAGCAAGTTCATTATAGCGGCGAAGAGAAGCTCCAGCAGAATGTGCGGCCCTACCAGCTCCATCCTTCGATGACTGTTTTTTCCCAGCCTTTGCCCTTACTATGTATCTACATGACAAGAAAGACATTCAAGCATAATCCGAGGAAAAAAATCCATTTCCCATGCTGCTATAAGCAATACAGAGGACATTAAGAGCTTAGATCAATATTCAAGAGTTTCACTCTGTTCCAGACAGAATAGTGTGCTTCTAGATATTAAAAAAAAAAAAAATCTATTTTTCTTCATGTAGTCAAGAAAGGCCAGACCAGGGTTCTACACATCACCATCTAAACAAATGACATTAAATTGCATACACAAAGTGTGCCACTTTATTGGTTAAACTGAACAAGCCAGAGGCAGAATCGGGTATCTGAGCGAGGCATCTGGGGCAAGCCTTGCACAACTGCAAGACTCTTTGTTATGACACTGAAAAGGCAAAAATGAGGCAACCTTACACAAAAGCCTAATCTAAAGGTACTCTGAAAACAGTACCCACTGGAAATAGAAAGATTACAGACAACAATATTACCCTGGAGTCAAGGCCGAATGAGGACTTGCTGTCCCAAAGATAGATGCATAAACATTGTCCATATGATACAATGAGTTGCAGATTATTCCAAGCAGCAAGACAAGTTTACTAGCTCCTAACCTAAGACTTTGTTCTTTAAAAGAAAAGCAACATGAACAGAAGAACAGAACTGTTTAGTTTAATTGAGAAGTACAAAGAATACACTCACCTATGGAATGTTTTGTGTGCCACAACTAAGTTACCATCAAACACACAGCCAGCAAAATGCCCACCACTTGCAAGCAGCACAATCCTCAAATGTGTATTATCCCTAGGCTCGTGAATCAAAGATTTTAATTTCTCAATCACTTCGTTCTCCCGCACACAAGGAATGAACCCACCACTATCAGTACAAAATATTTTATCACTCTCATACGAAATACTTTGAGAATCATCTAGAAGTATACTCCGCCAAAGTGAAACTTTTTCGCCTTTCTGCAAGCAAACAAATAATTTCTGCTTAAAGCTTTCACCTGCCCCCCTATGAGAGTTACTCAAGGTAAATGAACCCTTGTCCTCTTCATCTTCATCTTCTGATCCTGATATACTTGAAACGTCAAAATCATTCAAAGAATCAGATGCCAACTCATCAAAATCCTCCTCTTTCACTGTATCCTTCCCTGCAATATATAGTTTCACCTAAAATCACATAGAATCAAGTAAATGCACTGTAATAATACATTATGACATATACAGGAGCTACCAATATCAACCTTTTTTTTCTCTTGGAATTTCGGTTCTGTTGTCTTCTATATCACGGATTCAAGCTTGGCAGTGGATTTAATTGGAAATTTCAATCCAAGAATTTCTGCAGAATATTTATCTTCTCTCTCTATCTCTACCTTCCACAAAGAAAGATGATCTTAATACCTTTCCCACTACTCCACTCTACTCTCCTAAATACATAATCGCCTTTGGATATATAACCTTAGGAACTCTACTGAGCAGAACTTGTTACCTCAAACATTTCATCTTAATACCAAAATTTAATATCAAACAACATTACTATCATGTGAGAAACACTGGGACCCTGGTACTCCTACATTTTAGCTCCAAGTGGTTTGGGTGTGATCTTGATGTAGTATAATTTTAACCATTGATTGTGAAATCAATGGCTGTGACAAGACAAGTCAAACTCTACAAAATATAATTTCTAATGAATTAAAAAAATACAATCCAGTTTTCTGTATAGGGCCCAAATTCAAAATGATGATCATCATCAAAACTAAATATTCTGGTTTGGGGACAAAAAACAATGGACTAAACACTGCACCCATCCTCACATACATTGTCCTATTCAGTAACTTCCAACTTAAATCTCAAAATGTTCAAAGTAACTTGAAGTTGGTAAGCAAGAGAAGGTCCAATCCAGTTTTGAAACTTCACCCGAAGTTGTGAGCTTGTAAAGTACTGAATTTGATCGAAACCCATCAAACTAATAGAAGCAGAAATTTATAGAAAGTGGATAAGCTCGAGACCTAAATTGAAGAGAAATTTACATTGAAGCGATGGACGTCCGATTTGAAATGCGAACGCTGGTCCTGAAGAGACTCGAACTCGGCCTTGCAGGCGTTGCAGGTCCACCTATCCAAAGCAGCCGCGTCCTTAGAGCTCCTCTCACCTCCACCCTCATCCTCATTGTCTATCGTTCTGGAAGCGTGGTTGTAAAAGGCATCATCACCGGAGATTGAAGTAGCGGAAGGGCGTATCAGGCGACAGGCGTCGAAGAAATTTTCAGGTAATTCGAAGACAGAAACCGGTCGCTTCTCTGGCGAAAAGTCGGCGGCGGCGGGAAGTGGCGTCATCGGAGAATTTTTGCGGCGAGTAATCTTAAACTGCCGACTGACTGACTTTGTTTGAAGAGGGTAAAATAGGAATGGTACAGAATACAGAAAACTTTTGGGCCGTCTAGTCTTAATTGGGCCCACCTTAGGCCTTCCTAAGCCCACACCTAAGGCCCATAATCGAAAGAGTGTGATTGCGGTTGCCGTTGCTTCTCTCCTCATGTCGGCTCTTTTGAATAGCATCGGTTACTTGTATAGCAAGTTTTACATGTAAAGTAAGTGTCCACATCGTTTTTGGCCCCTTATCAACGGAGAAATCACAAGTTCTATGTCCCACCGGTGCTTATCCGGTGGCTTTGGGTTAGTCTTAGTCCACCCTTCCTTTTCCGTTAATTATATATAATAACAAGGGCCGAATCAACTAACAAAGTTGACATGTTCCGTGTGTAAGTATGTATCTATAGCTATTGGATTTGGATTTGGGTCTCATTTTAACATCAAGTATGATGTGAGCAAGCTTCACATGACCCAACTCCGCCGGAGGAAGATGGCCCTCAAGGCATATGGTGGATCTGATCAACAGCTTCTGTTACGCTTGTAATAAATGGACCAACCCAAACCCAATCATAGTTTCAACACATTAAGTTCCCACAGTCCATCTCAAGTTAGCTTCCTAATCTTTATTATGGAACCTTATCCCCATCAGCCTGTACACTAACTTGCAAAAGTAAACATACCAAAAATCTGAACAATTTCAATAGTTGACTAAATCTGAACATAATGAACAGTTCAGACTAATCTGGTAGAGTACAACTATTGGTGCATTTGAACCTCAAGCAATTTGCAGAACTAGTAGGGTTGACAACTCAAGCAAGCATGTGTGTGTGTGTTTATATATATATATAGTAGCAAAATAAAGAAGAAAACACAGATTAAGCATAATGCTTGGTCAAAACATTTTAGTAACTCTAGTAAGCTCTTGGCCAACATTCGGGATTTCTTCTCTCTAACGATGACCGAGAAGAGGGAAATCAACCAAAACTTAGCCAACCAAACAACAAATGATAGAACAATATTACAATCACAACTTAGATTTCCACCAATAATAAAGCTAAATCGGACAGGAGTATGCTATTACAGGATACTTGGTTGCCCTTGGCAGCTTACAATATGGTACAGCATGAGTTAGTTTTCTTGGCCTGCTTGTAGAACATCTGCGTCAACAACCAACATTTTCTTAGCACATGTGACCAGATGAATATATACCATAGGTGATTAGACAAAATTATAACTTGATCCAAACACTTGTTGACACAATCCCAGTGAAAGATTAAAATGCAAAGTGAGCTCTCTATGTACCTGTGATGCTGCACTCAGATCTGAACTCTTCTCTACCAAACTGTCCAGCTTCTCACCTCTAGCAAGCACACTATCAATGGTTTTATGCTGTAACAAAGAAAGACAAAAATAAAAAGATCTATTTTATATCAAGGAAACATGAAGAGGGTTTACATGTGTTTTCCAATCCTTTACAGGAGGGTTTTGCATCATCCACTGGTTAGAAAACAAGTACATCCCAACAATGATAAACGTCGGCCTAGTCATCACATTGCATATAAAGCATCATGACTTAACATCTGATCATAAAGATTAACTCAACTTTGCAGGATATCATTGAGCGTATTACTAAATCATGCACAGTACCGAGTCCCATGCAAGAAAATTGATTGCAAACAGATCATGCAGCTTTCCAAATAGATTAAACAGATTCACTTTCCATGTTACTATATCAGAAAGAAGAATGCAAACCATATAATTGGAGCCACATTTCAATCTAAACCTACAAAACTCTACCAAGAATACCCTAATAGATATAAATTATAGACAGTTTGTGTGAATATGAAATTTGACACAGCATGCACATTCACAACTCGATACAAACCAGGATAATTTTTGTTTCGTCCAACTCCCTCTGAATTCTCAGCAACTTATCAGCTTCTGCAGGATCCTGAACATTCCATGGACAAAAGAAGAAAATACAAGTAGTTACTTGCAGAGGTTCAGCCACCCGTTGAAAAAAGGAAGCAGGAAATACAAGCTCAATTGACGAAGTTTCCAAAGAAAATATAACAATGTGAAAGAAAAGCAGAGAGAATACTTGGAATTTTGCAAGAGCTTCATCCAAGTAGGGCCATGGCTGAGTATTATCCGCTTGCACATTTCTCCACGAATTGCCAAAACTCTTTTGATACTCATCTATGACCTGCCAAACACTCCAAGCTGTCAACTAAGAGGAAGATATCAAGTATCATAGAGATTTTTACAACAAAGCATACTGAGGTAGTCTACAGACTTCTACGTGCAGCAGCCTCATGACATAAGAAACAGACCATTTTTCAGTTCATATATACAGCTCACAGCAGATGTCAATAACTACAAATGTATACTATCCAGACTTCAGCTGTGTAGAGTTTTACTGAACTATTTCATTTCCATTTTCAAGAGAAGACAGACTTTGACACAATAATACATTTGTGCTTAGTGCCAAATTTATTTAGGTATATAATGTGCAATTTTGCAAGGAGTACCCATGTAGAGCATACCCTTCAGACACATCTGACCCTTTTCAAGACTTGATGTGTCATATGTAACCATAAGAGTATGTTCAGAAGAAACCAATGCAGTGATGAACATATATTTAAGCACGATATTTTAAAGGCCATCAAAATCATTCAGTACTGTTAAATTTCCCTGGTTAGTCTACATCACCTTGGATGTAAATGATAATAATATGAATCATTTAAAAAAAACTCAAGTGTAATTAATTCAAAATTAAGGAAGCAGAACATGGCAAGTCAATAACTTTGTAAGTACAGAAATAGATGTTCAATTTACCTGGTTGAGCAATGAAAATGAACTCCGAACTGGGTAATGATCATCCATAAAACCCACCGCACATAAACCATTGCTGTTGTATGAGTGAACCTTGTACTCTATAGCCAAGGGGTACAAAAAACATGGAAACAGGTTTGTGTGAAACATATGTAATTTGCCTGGGATGCTGTCAAAAGAATAATAAACTAAACTTGTTTCTAACAATAGAGTCACAACAACACATTGTCCTCATTTCATTTTAAAACAAAGCACCTTACTATGGCATGTCTGAATTAGGCTACCATAACTAACTTTCATATAGATATCAACATAAATTGCCAATAGAAAAGAAATCATGATATTTCAGTATTTAAAATCACCTTGGTGCACATTAAATTGCAAGATATCCCTAGTTTTCTACCATACAATTGGCACCAGACCTTTGTCTTCATATTAGTATTACACCATTAAACTTGAAATTGCACTTAAAATCCAGAAGCTCCGAACCCACCGAAAAAGTTTTCAGCTTGAGATCAAATCTATTCAAATCCATTGAGTTAACCCCCATATCAAATCCAAATCATACTAACAACAGCCAAACACAAGCCAATACAGAATCAAACCTTCGAAATCGCACATGAATCTCCCCAAAAACACAGTATTAAAATCAATACAAGCAGTAAAACAGCAATTCAACGAAAATCCAAAACGCGATAAGGAAATGAACAACATTACTGGTTTCCAGAGAAACGAAGATTAAACATTTTGAGGATCGCGTATTGGGTCTGTAAGGGTGGAAAAAAACCTGCGTGTGCGACGGACTGGCGCTGACCGGGCTCGGTTCGTTTGGCGACGGTGCGACCGACGAAGACAATGAATTCTCTGACGCTGGAGCGCTGGAAGTAGCCGAAATGGTTGACATCGGAGGCGTTGGCAAGTATCACCGGATCGGATCCGTCGGTGGTGACCTTGAGGACCAAGAGGGCTGTGATCTTCATGGATGTCGACTTCTCCCTCTCTCTCTCTACGAACCCGAAAAAGAAGAGAAAGGAAAGGGGCGAGAACTGTTTGTTATGTACTTTGCCAAAGACTGTAGCGAGAAGGGAATGAGCTGGGATCTGGTGCGGTGGGGTGTTGCTCAGATCCTGCCTACTCCT
>JAYMSW010002184.1:0-14368 GCA_036897725.1 Erodium texanum | reverse complement strand
GAGATTGAGAGGATCAAAGAGAACCGCTTGCTTCCAATCCTGCAATACAATGTAAGCATTTCTCAGCCAAGGATTTTCAAACACCAGAGATGGGTCGACGGTGACATTCTCACCGCGGTCACCGAACTCGTCGCTGTAGCAGAGGAGTTGTCGCTTCTGGATGTATAAGGCTTCGACGTCAGAGAGCTGCTCGACGACTGTGACGGAGAGGAGGAGGACGACGGCGAGGACAGAAGCTCCTTCTCCATCTTCGTCTTCTTCAAGCTTTGAAGCTCTGTAACAATGGTGAGATCTGAGAGGAAATCTAGAGAGAGAGATTGGGGTTTGGGTTAAGGAGGAGAGAGAAAGGAAGGGTCTTTCTAGGGGAATTTAGAGATGTGTGTGTGGGCTTCAAAAATAATCAATAAAAAAGCCAGCTAAATCACAGCACGAAGTCCACCATTTTTTTTTCTTCCTCTCTCTTATTATTTTTTGTTTTGTATTTGAATTTAGTTCTTATTCAACGACACAACTAAAGCTTGGAATAATTTATAATTTATTTATTCTGATTTTTATTTATATATTGAAAAGAAAAAAAATTAGGAGTTGTTGGGACTTAAATAAGGTGGTGGGGGGAGCCGAATCCCGGCGACGGGTCCACCGGCCCGGTAAGTTGCCAGTGGTGATATCACGTGATTCTCATGAGCTGGTATGAGAAGTTGTTGCTAGGGCGGGGATAATTGTGTAAATTGTAGTAAAAAAATGTTCAATACATGAACTCAACTTCAAGTCTTATAATTAAAATTGCACTTATAACAAATAATTGTTGTGTTTGTTTATATATTCAATTATTTTGTTTTCTCTTTATTTGATATCAATTAGTCTCGAGAAAATAAAACAAAACATGATGTGAATTATATCCTTAAAATTTGCTTTAGTATAGAGATCGTATCATTAATATATATTTTTAATGTTTTTTTAGATTGAAATGATATATATATCTAAATTTAAACATTCGTATTTTCATAAATAATTTGAATGAGAATTAAACATAAAAAATATAAAAGGAGTGAATAATGTATTTTGTTATTAACTCTAGAGTATATTGAAATGAATAATAAATAAAAGATGATATAAGATCAAAATAGTGATATTATTTGTTACATATTTGTCCCAAAATAATAATAATAAAAAGGTTGTGAAACTGAAATGGAAGTTGAAACTCAAAGTAACTATGATGATGAGAGTGATGAAATAAACAATTATAGAATAAGATGGAAAGGCCAATCCACTTAAACACACCATTAGTGTATGTCTCATGCTTCAACAGAGTCCCACAGAAACTCATCAATGATGCTTCCCCAAAACCAGTTCATGATGCCTCTTCATTGTTTCTCCACTTCAGCTAATTGCATCTCATCATACCCAAAAAAAAAAATTGAAAGAAAAAAAATATCATATTTTTATAAATTCGTCTAGTAATACATAAATTGTGAAATTTTCTATTGGATGGCAATTGGTTAGATACAATAATTTTGGAGAAGTAAAAAAAGAAGAGACAAAAATTGCAGTGGGTTTGTTGATTTACATTAAAGCTATATCCAAAACTGCTTTTACCCACATTTATGAGACGGTACACCAAGATATATTTATTACACCAATGTACAAATAGCATCGTGAAGATAAGCGGTCCAGATCATCTCAAAATATTCAGATTTTCCCTACTTCTGAGGGACCATCGGAAGCCGAGCATCTACCGGTGATAAAGAGGGAGATAACGTCAGGTCCCACGTGTCACGTCATGCACGGCTGGATCGTCGTCCCGGGTGGGCCCAACGCTTGTGGTGCGCCGCGTTAACGCCCACCGTATCGTCTCCGGTGATTCTGTTTTGCTTTCACGGTAATCGGGGGACCAAGACGTCAACGCGCTTTTTTATCTCTTTTTTTCTTTTGTGTGGGGAGGCTTTATCTCTTACCTAACGAACGGTTCAGATCCGGTCGCTGGTTTGCACGGGGCCCACATCCTCGGTGGAGTCCAATCTACCACCGTTGATTTATGATGGTTACCGATGTGGGAGTGTGTTTTAGATCTCTCTCCTTTTCTCCTGGTTATAATGTCTTTTTTGCTCCGTTTAAACGAATTGATTTTTTTTTTTTACCACATTCTCTTGTCAATTTCATGTATCATTAGTGATATAAGTTATATTATTTATATGTACGAAATAAATAATATCTAATTAAACTTAGTATAAACAACCAATCACATGATGACACAATATCCAATTGTATTGGCATTAAAGCTAGCTAAAATTGGTACTATTACCAATTGAAAGCTGATCGCAAAACATTACAACCTACCTAATCACATTTTACTAATTATAATAAAACTGATACCAATAGAATTACACTCAACCACATGAACCCAGAATTCTAGACCTACTACCGTGGTAGTTCGCGTCATCTTTCAGATCTGGATTGCTCGATCCAGGCATCCCACACCCTCTTAAGCTCGGATTGAGCCGGCATTTACCTCCCACGTCGATTGCATCTCTGGAGTTGTCTGATGTGACGGCGGTAGGACTTGATGAGCCGAGATTAGAGGTTCATGGGGAAAAATGGTGGCATATCGACTGCAACAATCGGCGAGTCCCATCCGGCACCTGATGGCCTCCAGACCCGACGCCGATCGATCTGGTCGACAAGTGACCAGATCTGGGTGACAGGATAAGATCCAACCGTGCGACCCCGGCTCTCGGCGAGGGGTGCAGAGAATTGTCTTGGCGGCAGGCTGCCCCTCTAGACTCTGGCGGGAAGGGGTGGGGGGAGCACAGCGACTCCACCCCCATTGGAGGCGTCACTTACAACTGATTTCTAAGGGTCTAATTTATTGTAGATCGAGAGAAAATGAGAGATTTTTTTTGTTATTTGAGATTAGCATACACTAAAAGAGTTGAATTTTAACAAGTAAATAAAAGCGTTATAATTAAGTTCAAAATTTTGATAGTTATGATTAATAGAAAATGTGAGTTCCATATTTTAAAACTTGTGGACCAATTCAATCGGCATTAAATAATCATCTATACTTTTGTTATAAAAACTAAATAAATCAAATAAAATTCGAGTTTAATTGTACAAATTCGTTGAGTTACAACTAAACGTTATTTTGATTTAAATAAACACTAATAAATTTAAATTCGATTTCAACCTAATCACACTCAAAATTCGCATTTGATGATGTTGTGACTTGTGGTGTGAGATATAATCGAGGTTAACGTTATTTTAGGAAATGGCACACCACTCTCAAACCTCAAAAGACTCCATAAAGAGAACCCAACTGAAACTATCTATTTTCAAAATTTGGTATGAGGTTGAATTAAACTAACCCCGACAAAGTAAATTAAATATTATCTATTTTCGTGCAATGATTGGGAATTAGTTTAAATGTAGCCACCAACCATCATAAATTTTTGTTTTTCAGTGTATATTTTGATCTTCCATCAAATAATCATAAGATTAAAATATATTGATATATGTTTTATATAATTATGTCATAACACATTTTCTCCCACCTAAACCACTAATGTTGTTATACTTAAAACAACATATATTCCCATTCCCGTTGCTAATTCAATGATTTTGCTGTTGACAACAAAGGAATTGGTTGGTTTAGAGATATATAATTTTCTTACTCGAATATTATATATAAATCTATTTTTCCAGATATTTTAAATAGTATTTCAAAAAGCGTTAAAATATTGGTACACCTGATCTCTTACACAGAGACAGAAAGTTAGAGAAGACCATGTGGTGTGGGTTTGAATGCCACGTATGATAGTCAAGCCATGAGAGTCAGACAAATGCCAGTCTGCAGCGCCAGCTGTAAGGCTAATTTTCCATGACACGTGTCTGGTGAGAAACATGTCCATGTCATCTCGTATTATTTATTTAATATTAACAAACCACTTAATTAGAACAAGGACATCTTTGAGAACGCTAGGAGATGGAGTTGAGGTTGAGGAAAAAAAATTAGAGCAATGGCGTTACTATGATTTTATAGACTTTTTGTGTAGAAAAACTCTGCTAAACCTTAAACATTTTGTTCTTTCCATTCGATATTAAATGCACTCACAATTTTTTTTTAAATTACCTACTGTTATTTGGTCTCTCCTCTTGATCCCACTATCTTTGACATGTCCGTGCTTCACAGCAACTACACGATATCCTTGGTCTTATTACTTGCATTGAGGAATGGCCTTGGTGCCACGTGGCTATGTATCTAGCGGTAGATCGCAGATCCGGTTCGGTAATCCGCCTTGTCGTTTTCTTCGTTTTAAAAGTCAAGGTTGATAAAAACTACTAATTAGTTAGGGTTGTCTTAGAGATGATTAGTTGCTTGAATGGGTAAATTGTTGAATTGGGTAATGCATTGCTGGGTCCAATCGAACCGCAATAGGTGTTTTAATTATTTACCAATGTAGGAATGAGGAATTATTTTAATTATTATAACTAATTGGAGGCATCAAACGGCAGAGTACATTATACGCTTAATTATGTTTACTTTTCTCCAACCATAATTTAAGGCTATGCACCACAAATCAGCTCCGCAAAATTAGGACATAAAGTAAGAATTGTCCTTGACCACTTAAAAGCACATCCAACGCAGCGTTTCGGGGGGAGAAAGCCCCTTGCAAACCTTTTTCGACTCTAAATTTAACATTAACTTTATATGTTTTTATTCCGGCTAATCAAAACCTAACCCGCAATAGACAAAATAATTTTTTTTCTTCATTTAATTGTTATTTAATGAACTAAAAAGGGTAAAAACGTTAACATTTTAGATTTTAGCATTGAACAGATAAGAACCGGACATTTTTAGTCTTTTATTGTAATCATCTCGGGAGCAAGTACAATGCTGCATTGGTGCCAGAACTGTCACCTCGGACTCGGTAGGATTTAGTGCGTCGTTTGGGTATCGGTGCTGGACAAAAATAAGTCCAATAAGCCGGTTCTTTGACACTAGTGTCCGCGCTGCCGCCTCGGACCCGGTGGGATTCTGTGGTCTGGGCATCGGTGCCAAAAAAAACAAGGCCAATAGGTCGGCTCTTCAATACTGGCGCCAACAGAGAAGGGACGAGAATAAAGTGGAAGAAAGGAAGACATCCTACCTCAAAAAGAGAGCATTGATGCTCAACATGGGCACCCTGCGGAGTTACGGTGCTGGGTCAACACCAATGCAATCAGTTTTTACTCGATGCTAGCCCCTATGCCGAAACACTAACACCGGTCGACACCCCCGCGTTAAACTTGCCTTAACATACTTATACTATCCATTTTTCTTTCTAGATAATACAATTCGGAATAACTATTCAAAAATCGATTTATATATAACAATAATAGTAATAATAATAGTAATAATAACAATATAACTATTTGCCTAATCAACTCAACTCCGGTTGATAAATAGATCGTCCAGCATGACTTCTGCTTTCAAACGGTCACAAAATCGAGAGTCCAACGTGGGGCACTTTTGGTAAACAAATATAAAAATATAGGATGAATCGAAATCCAGTGTATATATAATGGCTAACTACAAACTAACCTTAAATCCACAAAGAATGGCATCAGACTATAACGCAGTGGTCATGAAAGTTGAAAAAGTGTGTAAACAACTGATCTGCTTCTGAATGCTATAACCTTTGGTAGACTATGAAACTGATTACAGGACCAGACCAACTGTCGGCATTGGCAAATTGCATGTACGGCTTTCTAGATAGTTGTCAGAAAGTGAAGAAAAAAAATAACAGTAGCAAATCATAAAATCACATGAAAGAAAAAGTTGGGTTTGGTTGGGGTGGTGGTCCTGGGAAGGAACAGTAATAAATTATGCAGGAGGGGTTGGCTTATCTTAAAGAGAAAAGGGCTTGCCCTGCCCTGCCCTTCCAAAAGGTCGTCCCTGAGATCTCCGTGAGACGCCACTGCCCATTGGCTCTCTTTTCCTATCTCTTCGAGCTCACTCGACATTTATTGCACGCCCGTGTTTTGGCTCCTCAAGTTTTCTATACACTTTGGTCTGTTTGTCACCTTCTATGATCTCCGATCCATATAAGATCTACAAGATTTGTTAGTTGTGGTCGACCTACGTGTAAAAGCTCAGTTCTATATGCTTTGATGTGCTTGTCGCCTATTCTATGGTCTCCAATCCATATGTAGAAGTTCAGTCATGTTATATAGTTCACGTGTAAATGTCTAGTTATACTACACATGAGTGGGATTGTTGAAGTATGAAACTGTATCTAATAAAAACATAGCAAAAACGAGCTCCACATGAATGGTAGGTCACACACCCAACTAACACAACAGACATTTTACTAGATGTATATAATGTGATTCAAAATTTATGCACACATATAAGAATAAAGACCACATAAGCTAAGCCACAGAATAAAAGACTTGATAATGAAGTAGAAAAAGGTAAAGAACTTAAGATACTAACCTGAAAGAAATTAAATTTTGCAAGAGCTTTCAGGTATTATGAGCCCATTAGGGCTGTCAACCAGCTGAATAGAATTCAAATTTTACTCTGAAGGGTTAAAAGAATTGGCAAAAGCCACATAAATTGTATGACCTAGTAACTTCACAATGTAGATATGAATTTATTTCACCTGCCAAGACCAAGACGAAGAAGATACGCAGAAAATGATATTGCCTTAGCTTTCCAACACGATCCCAGTTGTGGGCCATGATATTCCTCCATCAACATCATCTCTGATCAAGCAAGAAAAAGAAAGCAAGAGGCAGAGTGAATTGAAAAATATTTTGTATTTTCTGATCCACAGAACAATTATAGCATAACAACAATGTGGTTCTTGGCTGTATCCTTGACAATGGCTTTAAGCCAGCCTCAACAGCCCAAGGTTTAAACTTTAGTAAATAATAAATGATTTGGTATGAGCTTAGTTTGAGTTTTGGAAGGGAACAGCTAAAAGAGAGATGGAGATAAAGTAGAAAGCAATCAAATTTCTTTTTGCTAATCCGTGAACCTGTTCTGTCGGCAAATGAAAACAAAAACCCAAAACTACAGAAATAATTGAACATACCTAACAATGGCAGAGTTGGTTTGGTTATTCAACAGATCCTCAGCTCCAAACCTAGAAGCCCTGGCCAGCTCACTGCGCCCATAACTTGCTGATTAACAATGGGATCAGAAGAACCATAAAATAATTCTACAAATCACATTCTTTGTTTTATAGCATCTAAAGATTGAAACCAAACATTCTTTAACAATGATTAGTAGCAAGCACGATAATGTCAATACAATGAAACAAAAGATTAAGAAAAAGAAACAAAGAATTAGGTCCAGCTCACACATTTTATATCACTAGACCAGACTAATGTACATATCAAAATGAATTTCGAGAAAAAATCAATGATGTGCATATATGGTGATACTCACAAGCTATAAAATCACGAGCTACCCGACAGAACTGGTCCACCTTGTTGCTATAGAAATGAAAAACAAATATATAGCAAGAGGAGGAACTTGTGAAAGGCTGAAAAGTCTTGAATAGAAAGCACAGTGGGTAGACAATATAAATTTCACTGCCCAATGATTTTGTATGTGCATTTTCTAATTAGATACAATTCTGCTGTACAGAATTCTCTAGAACAGTAGATATAATCGACCACCACCATCACTGCCAGTACTCTATTTTAGCAATATAACAATTAACAGCACAAGCAAGCACTTTTGAGGGGACCTAGTGACGTGACGTGGCACAAACATGCCATGTCAGCCAAAGAATGGGGATGACAGAATGACACATCATCGTTGTTAGGCTCAGTTCTGAATGCCATTTTAATACTTGAATTCGTCCCTATAGAAAACCATGGCTCAGTACCATCCTGACCTATGCTATCAAATCATCATAATATCACCACAGCTTCTAAACTAAGAACAAAAAGGGACGATCCTAAGCAGAAAATGAACAACTGTAGATTTTGAAGGCAAAATCATCATGTTTTAGTACTGATAGTGTTGCCAATATAGTTTTGAAGGTGAAGTCAATTTTGAGGGATTTAGCTATCATAGAGGTAATTTACCGGGATATAGAGTTTGCACCATCCAAGATAAGTTCTACGTTTTACGAGTGCACTAATCTTTTCTAATAACAGTACATCTAATTATCACAGTGACAACTTACCTTAGGGAAATTATACAATTAGATATATTAAAATCAGGACAAGCAAGAAACTGAGTTACCAAACATATCATTAGCATTTTTATGTTAGCGTGCACAATCAAAACTTGTCCATTAAGGATGAACAGAAGTCTGGAATCAAATTGTAACTTGTAAACAGCAGCAAGAAACAAAAGAAGAAAAGGTTTGAGAAGAGCTTGATTTTAACATGTTGATGAAACTCGAAGTGATTCACAAACGAATCCAATTGCAATGATTCAACAAGGTTAAGTTTAGGATGTATAAATTGTACCGAGTATATTTACTCAATTTTACTTGCTCTGCTTGCAATCATAGCTATTCAACCCAGAATTGAAAATCCAAATCCGAGTAAACAACTTTAATTTCAACCAGTTTGCAATAAACACATTGATATCAAGTCTCAGAGGCTGCAATTTTCCACAGAAACAGAAAACACACAATCAATGAAGGCAATAGCAGACTCAATAAAGCACACGTCAAGGAACCTTGTTTACATAACTTCATTCCAATGAAACTGAATCTGAACAATCTAATTAGGATTCAGAGCCTCAATATTGCATCATCATTCAACATAGATCCAGAAACTCGAAAATGCAACTCAAATCAGGACGGACGTATCAAAGCCCACTGCAACTCGATTTCTCTTATTTTGATGCATTTTCTCAGTAACCAAACGCACACACAAAGTAAATTTCCAGTGAATACGAATCTTCACAAGGCGTTATCCAGTGAAGATCCGAGTTCAATTGAAGTTCAAATTAACAGCACAGACTCAATTAAGCACTCATCAAGTAACATGAAATCGAACAATCGAATCAGGATTCGGAACCTCAAAATTGCATCATCATTCAACAAAATCCAGAAACTCGAAAATGCAACTCGAATCAAGACGGACTGGACTTTTCGGTTTCGTACCAAAACTCATAGCAGTTCTATTACTCTTATTTTGACGCATTTTCTCGCTAATCAAACACAAATAAAAAATACGAAGTAAATTTCCAGTGAATATGAATCCACACAGCATTATCCAGTACAGATCCGAGTTGAAACGAAATTCAAATCACTACCGTATTAGGCGTTCCGAGGAGGAAGGCTTGATCGGAAGAGCCCGGTGCGGCGCGGCAGAGAGACCACGAGAGGGCTGATGAGTAGTCGTTATGAGTCGGCTTTGCTCGTAGTGATGATGATCGTTACGATTCGATTTAAGCTACGGCTTATATGGAGCGAGTCCGCGCCGAAACCGTTAATTTGGATCCAATTTGGTGAATTGGGCTCGTGGCTGATGTAAGACCGATGTACAAGCCCACCAAATTTTCAGGCCCGTTAATGAAATTGAATATTTGTTTTTTTTTTTTGGATGGACGGGATTAGTTATGTAGGACTATTGAACCATCGATCGTATTACAAGATAAAATAGTAACTTTACAAATTTCAGATTTGGTGAAAAGAACAAAAGTCCTTCGGTTAACATTTGTTTGCGTACGACTAAACAATTAGATTGAACTAGACGACGCAGACAACGCTCAAATAAAATAACCCAATACAAAAACAACTATTGGCCTTACCGGATTCGATCTTTGATAGCCAATATAAATAACTCATTTAACTACTGAGATAAGTCTGCTGATGGGTTTATGCGATTTTCGTTTTTGTAAATTTGTTGATAAAATATCATTATAAACCTTCACACTCGTTAAATAATTAATCTACTAATGAGATCTCATAGAAAAAGACTATCCACATGCCTAATGGGATTGGAGTATATCATAATTGTATCGATGGCATCTCTAAATATGATATCAAAACTTAATTTGGATTTGGAGACTCAGGAGTCGACAACCCATATTAGTGTATGTTATGTAAGCTTAGTTTGTATCATATTTAACCCATCTAAAAAGAACAAGTTCAACGGTCGATGGTGCTAAAGAGATAATATTGGTGCTGGCATCGAGTAAAAGAAGTGTTGGCACCGACGTTATCGCCTTTCAACATGAAGTCAATACCGAGTACAGAAATTAAGGAAAATCAGTCTCTTTTTTTTCTCTTTCCACTGATCTCACTCTCTTCCTCTGGCCTCGCAAAAACAGTAACACCTACATCTCATTCCTAATTTGTGACCCTATCACATCGACAGGAACAACGTTAACACATGGCTATCATTGGAGTTGTTTTAATTGCACGACCCTCAAATATAAATAAATTTTAAAGCATGTATCATAACTAAACACACGATAGCTATATTATTGATTACTTCGAAAAAAAAACACAACTAGTACCATTCCTCTTCTACTCGGTGGCTATAATCTACACACACGTATCACTTCTATCACCTTAATCTCATCAACTGAGCTCGCACGGCATGTACAACTATTATTTAAATTATATAATAGAATTTTGCATGCATGCAAGATTTGTGGTCGTCGTCGTCAAGAGCTTATAGCAGAGGACATGGAATGAGAGGAAGATCCACTACTTTTCTTCTCTTCCGATTTGTGAAGTGAGAAACGGCACGATTGGATCGCATCTTCGATTGACAAGAATATAAATTCTTTGCCAATGGTGCTTGTAAATTTTGAAAATATCATCTTCTCTGTAACCTCTATCCTCGGGTTTATGATTCCAAGCTGCGATATATTTATATAATAATACATGAATACTTAATAAATAATAAAGTAGCTATATATATATACATATATAATTAAGAACTTAATTAGCTCACCTTGATCCCTTTTGCATTCAACATTCTTCTTATTTCGAGCAAGGTCTCGATGCCCGTATGATCAATGGATGTAACTCCTGTACGAACAAGGTTTTAGGGTTTAGGATTCAGTTGACATAAAGAATAAACTAGTTTAAAAATATATATAATGATAATTTTTATTGACAATAAAACGATAAATTCTAACATAAACTAATATCCCTTTTCCATGATCTTGACTTCTTAAGAGTATTTCTAACCGGCCTTGAATCTTCAAAATATTTATTGTACGTAGTAAAATCAAATCCAAATCACTTTTTTTTATTTGCAGATCTACTACACCACACGCACAATCTACATCAAAAAAGCATAAATGTTGCACCAAATTTGTGTCTTGGATCGGTGCTGCTTATGTACTCCTTGCTATAAATTTTTATTGATAATAAAACAAAAAAATCGAACCTAAAAATACCCTTTTCGCCCTCATGACACACTTTCTAAGAGTAACTCCAACACAACATATTATTTTGATGTAAAAACTACTACATTTTGACGTTCTACGACAAATCATTATCTTTGAGATCTAATAAAACATACTCCATATATATATATATATATAGCCTCAAAGATCATTATATAGAAACATACCTCCAAGATCTAATAAAACATACTCCATGTAGCCTCCATCTAGCTTGGCCTCCTTGTCTCTAACCCACCTCATAACCCTACACTCAAAATGAAAATAAATTATCAATTAAGCAAATAAAAAGGGGATGAAAATTATAAGACAAGTAAATAAATAACATTTATATTATTTATAACCTCTCTCTAACGTAGGTGGAGTTTGCGAAGTAAATGGGTGAACCTAGTTCTATGACCAGAATCCCAGGAACATCAGCAGCACCAGGATATTGCTCAACGTCCCTATACAGATTCGAGTTCGGAATGTTCCCAAGCTTGCACGTCGCAGGCCTAGCCATGTACAGAAGTGCCCTAATTATGGACAATATCACCTAAAATGAACAAAAGAAATCAATTATCATTTCACACTCCAACATGTTGTATTTGAAGATGATGAGATACGAACTCGTTTTTGTGAGGTACTAATCCTAATATTGTGTTGGATGATCAGTTTAACACAAAAAATTAAACTGATAAATGAAGACTTGATTATGAATCTATACTTTAACAGTGATGTGATCTGCATGTGCAAATATAGTGCTTTCTAGCTCAAACCCGTGTTCTTAAGTATGTTTCTTACGGATGGCAAGAGGCCGATATACGTGCTTATGAAGGCGACGATAAAGAAAGCACGAGGAAGTATATAACTTGAGGGTACTGATTTACACTTCCATTTTTGTCTTTTCCTCGTCAAATTCACTCCGTTACTAGCGATGCTCTGTTTCGCAACTTGCGAGCACCCATCCGCACCTTTTGAAATTTGACGGCAGCACCCAAAATTTAAGGGCACTTTTTTTTTTGCAATTTCTCTTCAAATTTAAGGTCACGTGTATTTCCATGTGCAAATACACTATTTTCTGACTCGAACCCGTGTTTTATGTATAGTTTTTTACATATAATATATGTACGGTTTGTAATTGATATGTATATCTTTATGATTGATATACAATGTAAATGACATTCAGTTGAAAAAAAAAGTATGGATCTTATAGATAACAGGAAGCCGATATCCATTCACAGTTGATATGTACTGTATATGACATTTAGTAAAAAAAGGTATGGTTCTTACAGATAACAGGAGGCCGATATCCATGCTTATGAAGGCTACGCCAAAGAAAGCAGTGATGCATATAAGGAAATCGAACTTGTCAACTTGGAAGAGGTAATAAACCTCTTCGTACTTGATGAGGCCGAGCATGGCCACGATGATGATCGCAGAGAGAGCAACGAGAGGAGTGTAGCTGAATAGAGGAGCCAGGAACAACAGCACCAGCAACATACATGCTGACATCACTATGTTCGACATTGCACTCTTGCACCCAGCATTGTAGTTCACAGCAGACTTCGAAAACGGCCCTATAATCAAAATTTACCGGTTAGACATTTGTATGTAATTAAACGGAGTTACATATATATCAGATCAAATTCATTAATTTTATATGTTATTTTTAAATTACGTACCGGTGGTCAAATAGCACGAAGTGAAAGATCCGGCAATGTTCATAAGGCCGAAAGCTATCATCTCCTTGTTGCCGTCAGTTTGGTCGTTTTCCATTAGCGCGAAGCTCCTTCCTATTGCTATACCTTCCTGCAACATTTGATCAATTGATATTGAGACTAACCAAAAATTAAATTATTTTTTTAAAAAAAATGAGTAAAGAAAGAAAGAAATAAATAACTTACCGACATGGCTATGATTCCTGTAATTATCCCAGCTTTTAGGACAACTCCGAGATACTCGGGACTAAAATTTAAATCTTCTAAGGAAGGAGGATTTATTCCTTTCTTCAAAGGGCCCACCTAATTGATAATTAGAGAAAAAAATAAACAATAAGTGAAAAAATAAAATAAATGAGAATTTGAAATTTTGATAACGTGGGAATATATTTTCGGACAAGATGTTTTAAGGATAAAATTTGTCGGAAGTGGGACCAAAAGGATCGAGGACTTACGGTTTGGATCCCATGTTCCTCCACGTGCGCAAAATAAGCAAAAAGACAGCCTACGATAACGGTCACCATAGGAGCCATCGCCGATACCCAAAACAGCTTTGGCTTCTTCTTACTCTGTAATAATAATTTGTTAATGCATTTTTCTAATCTAAACATTGTATTTTATGGATTAAATGTAAATATTAGTAGACAAGGTACAAGTCCATAAAAAACTATTATGGATTTATATGTTTGTTAACAATGTATAAAAAATAATTATATACCATATATTATATATTAAATACACATTTAAGTATGCTAAAAATAATAATTATTAATGTATAATTCGATAATGTAGATACCTAGAGAACTTACCAAATATCTAGTGAAGAGGAGAAACACAAGGAAGCACATACCCACAACCACACACTCCCATCTCCACTGCATGATTAATTATTAAATTAAGTCGATAATTATCAAAACTATATCTGAAATTAATTCAAGAATTAACTAAGCAAACCTCTTTTTTGTAGGCGAAGATGGCTTTCAAAACGGAAACGACGTCGGTGTGGGTCGTGAAATGTTTCATTCCGAATATGCCCTTCAACTGTTGCAGGCATATTATGATTGCTGTTCCTCCCATAAACCCAGTTATGGTAGAATGTGACAAGAAATCTACCAAAAACCCAAGCCTGTATACCCAAAATATTCTTATAAAAAATGATTGATTATATGTTTTATCTTATTTAAAAAATTATTAAATAAATAAATGACCGTCGAGCCTAACTCGAGTTAACTAGATAAGCTCCATAAATACCAATTGAATAAAAAAAAAAATCAAAGGGTCCAACCTAAGAAAT